>VDFB02298230.1:0-23805 GCA_007258455.2 Sequoia sempervirens
ATACTTCAAACTTTGCTATCGGAGCAACACTGGCACAAGTGGGCGTTCAAGGATTGGACCATCCGGTGTACTTCACCAATCGGCTATTGTCCAGAGCGGAGAAAAATTACAGTATGACAGAGAGGGAAGCTTTGGGAATGGTGTATGTCGTACATAAGTTCAGGCACTATCTATTGGCAACTCCTTTCATGTTTGATGTGGATTATCAGGCATTGATGTACCTGGTGAACAAACCAATCATTCAAGGAAGGGTAAGCAGATGGTTACTACTACAGGAATTCACATTCACCATCATCGTACGATCAGGGAAGAGTCATGTCATCGCTGACCAACTGTCAAAAGTACGGTCTGGAAAACCACTAGATGGGGTAAATGAAGACTTTCCAGATGCACAGTTATTCCAAATAGCAGCTCTACCCCCATGGTACGAAAAGATTGGGGAATACTTATCCACCTCACCATTCTCGAAGGACATACCACCGGTAGAACATCGTAAACTGGTGTTGAAGAGCAAAATATTCCAACTCATCAACGGGTTGCTGTATAAGATGGGATCTACAAGAAAAGTTTTATTGGCAGGTCTCTAGTGGCCGACGATACACACTGACGCATGGGAGTGGGTGGTAGGATGCGACACCTGCCAGAGGGTTGGTAAACCACTAAAGAGAGACTTCATGCCGCTCTTTTCGTCGCATCCTCAACAGATTTTTGAATGGCAGGGGCTAGACTTCATCAGGCCACTAAAGCTTAGCTAACTACACTAATATCGATACATTGTCGTCGCCACGAAGTACTTAACGAAATGGGTGGAGGCCCGAGCACTACCAGACAACACTACAGTCAGTACGGCTAGGTTCATGTACGAGCAAATTGTCACAAGGTATGGGATACCTATTAAGATTATGAGTGATCAGGGAGGTCACTTCGTGAATCACGTCATACAACTGATGAGAACGGAGTTTAAGATCCTACACAATCTTTCCAACCCGTACTATCCAAGAACGAACGGTCAGGTGGAGTCAACTAACAAAATACTTGTATCAGTCATCCACAAATGTTGTGGCATTGAGGAGGCAGAATTGGAAGAATGACTATCAGTCGTATTGTTGGCGTACCTTACGACCTACAAAGTAACAACTGGCCATACACCCTTCCAACTGATGTACGGGCAAGAAGCTGTGGTACCAGTGGAGTACCTAGTGTCGAGCTTAAGGATTGTAGTGGAAAATAGATTAGGTGATACAGAGAGTTTGAAGGAGAGCTTATTCTGATTGAACAAATTGGATGAACGACAAGTGTTGGCTCAATGGGCGACAGAGGTGCATCAGAACCGGCGGAAGTTTTGGCACGACAAACATCTCCGGCGAGCAAACTTCCAGTCAGGGTAGTTAGTGTTGAAATACAACGATCGTAACAAACTCAAGCCGGGTAAGTTTAAAATCATGTGGTTGGGACCATTTTGGATCCATGAAATTGGAGACAACAGAGCAGTAAAATTAGCAAAGACCAAATGACACTATGCTGAAGGATCCCGTGAACGGGTTGAAGTTGAAAATTTGTAAAAAAAGGAACCTGTGCAAATAAATATGTTGGGATATGCAACTAGAGAAAATTGGTCAGTACAGGAGGATGAAGCCAATAAGGAACAAGACTAGGGCCTAGGAGGTAGTGGATACGTTGCCGAAGAAGACTGGGCCGCATCAGGTAGAGATAAGATTAATTAAGAAAGATTGCCAGAGAAGAAAGTTGAAGGCTTCGCAGTTCCCCGGGTGCAGAAGCATCTAACAAATATAGTGTTCGGAACACCCGCCCTGTGGCGACGGATAGGGGGACACTGGAGTTACCAGGCCCCGTACGAGGGTATAAATAGAGGGTACCTCGCCAAGGAATTGGATGTGGATGCTCAAAAAGAGAAAGAAGAGCAAGTGGCGAAGGAATGAAGGGAGCGGCAACCAAGTGACACTGACGAAGAGGACGAAGAATGGTGGAGTGATGAGCAGTGGAACGTGTATGCCAAAAAGATTGGCCCATGCTTGAAGACCGTAATAATGATGAAAGACATGTTCGTGTCACACGTTGATGGATACACGAAAGACTTGTTGAAACAAATGAGAACGGACAGAAGGAAGGTGTCGAAGGTGATGAGGGTCGCAATGACGGATGGACTGTGGAGAGTGATACCAAACCTAGTCGAGCCATCAACAGTGAAAGGAGAGGATGTAATGTGGTACCAATAGTACAGAGGAAGATATGTCGACAACAACTTTAAAGGTATCGGTTTTGCTCCTCTACTTGATAAGTGGTTTGATGTAAAGTATATGGGGACCTGTTGCGAAGAAGAATGCTACAAGAGGCCCCCATACACATGCAAGTGGCACTATGCTTTAGAACTTCAGGTAAGGAAACGCGAAGAAATCAAAGGAATGAAGAGAAAAGTAGAGAGAGAGGAGAGAGAAGATGAGAAAAGTGAAAAAATGAAAAATAAAGAGAGAGGAGATAGAAAGTGGGAAAAATAATAAAAGAGATAAAAATTGAAAAGAAAAGAAAAAAATTGAGTATTACAAAAGTCGTGAAGTGGGAAAAGATAGAAAAAATGGAAAAATGGAAAAAGTGGATAAATAAAAGAAATGAAGGCGGAATTAAAAAATTAGAGGGAACGCTTAATGTGAAGAAAATAAAAATAGAAAACGTCTGCAGTACAAAAGTCGTACGAAACCCCTCCCAAACCATTAGCACATGCCAAAGAGGAAAGTCCATATGAGAAGAGAAGACACTCGCCAGAATTGCAAACAAGTCCGTATGATTTCGTGAGAACACAAGGGTAGTACAATTACAAGGTGAAATGTTCGTACAGTTCAAATCATCTGCCGTACGAAGTGGGAAAGGGAAATCCATACACCATAAGCAAGGAGCCGTATAAGTCCATGGAGTAAAGAATGTATGAGTCTTCCAAATCAAAAAGGTCCTACGGTTGCAAAACAAAAGTTTCCAAAAGGCCGTACTGAGGAACAACTTGAAGGAGACCGTACAGAAATATCACCTAAAGGCCGTACGACCTAGCAAGAGCAAAAAGTTCGTACGTGGTGAAAGGGAGGATCGCAATCAAGAAGATTTCGCCGTACAAGAAACTCACTTGGCCGTACAAGGCGGCAACCAAGAAAAGGTCGTACGAACCAGAGAAGGGGAAGTCGTACTAAACATTCAGGAGAGTGTCGTACTATCTATCAAGTGGAGCAAACAAGGAAAAGCCATACCATTCATTGAAGCATAAAAAAGGCAAGTCGTACCAAGCATCGACCTTGACCAAGTAAGGCGTCAACATTATAAAGAATTCAAATCCGTACCATCCATCGAATCATGTCACAATAAGAAAAAGAGTGTCGTACAAGAGTGCGACTGGAGCCCCCAAATGCCAAAATCAGTTATAAAAGCATGCCAATTCTAGGAAACGACAAAGGTTGTACCATATATCAATTGCAAGAATTGGAGGGTTTCAATTTCAAAAAAAATCATTTTCAAGTCAAAGCATTGTCATTTTCACAGGTGGAGGAAAATGGATGCCAACACGAGTGCAAAAGGGAAGAAGATAATAATCAAAGCCAAGGTTGTTGGAGGCAAGGCGGATAAAGGAAAAGTAGACAACGTGACAACAGATTCGCTGACTTGGGAGAGTCTTACAGGCACGAAGTGCAAAACATGGTGGCAGGAGATCGCACCAAACTATCCCATCAAGCAAGCACTTACACTAGCACAAGTTGACAAGGTAGCTTAATGCCCTTTTTTTAATGCCAGGGATTTTGAAAATTATCTGAAGGACATTATAGCGAACTACAACCAGCATGTTCACCAAAGCACAATCGAGTATGAGGGTTTTCCATTTACAGTTGCTTTCTACCCAACCGACTTCAGGCGAGTTTTTAGCATACCGATGTCTAGGCAGGTGGTTGCCAAACCCACAACAAAAATGACAGTGCGGAAAAAATAAATGATCATTAAACATATTTGCAGGCCCAATATAATTGCAAAAGAATGGGAAACAATTTGGAACTCAGGAGCTCAGGGGTTGAGGAAACATATGCTTGTGAATGCCGACTGGAAGTGTATCATGGACCTCATAAAGTGCAAATTAACAGGCACCAGCCGAGCCTCCGATATAGCAACCTAGATGGTTGACTATATGTTTGGACTCAGTGTAGGGCGGGTGTACAATTGGGCACTATACCTGTCGGAGAGGATTAGGGAATTTTTAGAATGCAAGCATAAGGCATTCTACATGACCCAACATCTCATAGCCCTATTTTTGGATGTAGTCTACAATCAGGTGTCAGAGGGCAAGTTAGGGAGACTGCAGCCAGCAAGTGACTATGACCGTTCTTGACCGACCGTTTTTAGGTGGACAACTTTGGACACTGGAGGTATAGTAGAGGAACCAAAGACGGTAAGGAGGAAGAGGAAGCAAGCAAGCAACGAGGACTATGAACAGTTAGCGCTTTCCTCATCTGTTGTCAGCACCTCACTATTAGGCATCAACCACCGGGTGATGACACCAGTTGAGTAGGAGTTAGAGGAGGAATTTTCTGAGGGTGGAGCAGTTAAGGGCACACCAACAGTAGAACAACAAGAGTTGCCCGAAGAAGGTGTGCCGAGGGAGGAGTAGCTGAGGACATGGCACTGGATAGCATGATGGGCGAGACCGATGCCATGACATCACCAAGAGGGACACTACATGTAGACGGCTGGTTGCAGAAAATGGGAACTCCTTTCCGGGAGGAAAACATTTCTCCCATACGCTTGCCTAGTCTGATGGAGATGGAGGTAGAGAGAGAGGTTGTACCAGCTGAGAGCACTCAGCCGACAGGAGTAGCGGAGAGCACACAGCCAGTGGCAGCCATGCCAGTCGCCGAGCAGCCAATAGTGGAGGGGGGAGAGATGGCACAGTAGGTGATACACATTGTGTCAAATGAGGAACCTCATGCTACACCAAAGCCAGCTATACCTGCACTCGATATCGATGGGGAGTCCAGTGATACTAATACAGCCTTGTCGGAGGGGATTGTTGTGATAATCCCCAAGCCAGACCGAGATGATCCAGTAGGCACGATTGATAGATACATCCACAACTTGGAGCCTATCGTGCTTGTAATAAAGGAGGTGTCAAATATTGCAAAAACATTACATCAAAACTACTCTCGCATAGCAGAGCACGAGGCACAGTGGATCATACAGTTCATGAACTCGGAGAGTGGTAAAGAGTTCAATCGTATATTTATAGGTGATTGGCTAGCCACACAGACACTGGAGATGATGGCAACTTGGTTCCCCAAGAGGCCAACCTTCCATGGGAAAGATGATAAGCTGGTGGCACAACTCTTTGAAATGGAGACGACATACAAGACACTATTCTTGGCGTGCAAGGAGTATGAGGTGCACTTGGCCAAAATGACTAGCAAAGCAGATGTAATATTCCCCCCTTAATTTTTCCCGAAATTATCAGCACAACACACCATTGATTAGCATTAGCTCCAAATGATAACTAGCAAGAATAGTAACCCTTCACCTTTTGATCACCAAGATCCCAATGTGGGCAAGGTGAGAGCATACGGTGCCAAGGGTAGTTAGCAAATTGGAAATGAAATACAAAGTTGCTAGGCGGCTAGCCGACCATGTATGAAAGTAAATGATGGAAATACAAAGAGTAGGCGGATAACCGACCATAAAGCTCTACCACTTATTCAGCGGAAGCAAAGTTATTACAATTTTTAAGGCGGCAAGCCAGCCATGAATCCTCTCTGCCACTTATTTAGTGGGGGGGAATTTAAACAAAGTGCTGAAAGTAAAATATAAACTCAACCACTTCTTCAGTGGGAGTAATTACAAACATAAAGTGCAAAAATTAAATGACAGCTATTAGTACTACTAAACCAGCTTTACAAAATAGATAATCAGTTGCACAATAATTCAGTTTTTTTGAAACTAATACATCAAAATGTTAGAGACATGTTCTCTAACTGATATAACATGAAATGATATAGAAGTTAGGCTCAAAATCAATAGTATTCTAGATCTGATAAGAAACAGAAAGTACAGAAAATTAGATCAGCAGTATGAGAGATTCACCAATTTACTCATAACTTCACTAAACAGAGTCCGAATGACGAGAAACTGAAAGCAGATGAATCTTGTGAGCTAGGTGTCCCAATTACAGGAGAAAGACACCTTCAAAATCTGCACCAGTCAGTGGCACAAAACCCAATGCAGAAACAATGAAGATGGTACAGCCCAAGAGGAGGTCGACCTCTTCTAGAAATTCAAAGACTCAACAATAAAATCTGAAACTTTGCAAAACTGGGCGCCCTACACAGAGAAATAGCATGGGCAAGTACCTAGAACCAAATAAAAATCGTTGGTGAAGCTATCAACAGAAGTATGCTTCCACCATGAGGATCATCAGCAGAAATAAACAGACTATACAGCAGCAATCTGTTTATAAAATCAGAATTGAGCTCTATCCGCACTCCTGAGTGAAGAACGGTCTTCAGTAGCCATCTAGGAAGCTATGGTTTCAAGCCCGAAGAATGGCGAAGTAAGGGTGCTAGGAGGGATCTCCTCAAAGCAGCTCTGAATTCAATTCAGCAGCATAACATTACATAATTTCCAAAAGATAAGAATGAAGGAGCAAGGCCTCATTAAATAGACTCTTTAGCTGGAAAATGAATCAATTTGAAACCTCCAAGAAAGAAACTTTTCAACTTCCTCATGGGACGCCCATCTCCAAAAAGCAAATAAAATATTAAAATATTTTAATATCTCCTCCCTAGGCGTCCACCAAAAAGAACAAATAAAACATCATTAAAGATGTTAATATTTCATCTTGGACGTCCACACAAAAGCCCCTTTTTTTTAAAGAACTTCAAGTTCATCACCTAGGCATGGGGTCCAAAAGGTAACACTGAAAAATGACTAAGTTATTAAAACTTAGCTCCAAGAGGAAAGAAGAATCCAACGCCCAAACTAGTCAACCTCACTGCCCAAAATAGAATGAAAAACTGGAAATGAGTGTGCTGCTGCTGGAATGACACTGCTATAAATAGAACTTACCAAAAATAGCAAACTGCTATTAATAGTAAATGCATGCAAACTTCACTTGAGCAACAATTGAGCTGTAATCATGACTTACTAAAAATAGTACGTCTTGTGACCTTTTCAAACATCGCGCCATTGCAAATGGGGACCCCCTAATTTTTGCTTCGTTCGCGTCTTTTGGCTTGTTTTTGGTTGGTTTTTCCCGCTGTCTCCCTCTTTGCTGCTTGTCTTTTCGGGGATGTGCCTGTGTCAATTGAAATTTTGGCTAAGTCTGTTGAATTAGGATTTGCATTTCTCACATCAGTTTGAGGTCAAATCAAGTTTGGCTAACATTGTTGTCAGAACGGCTACAAACAAGTTTCCACTAAGTTTTCACCAAGTTTCGACAACTTACTATTTTTAGTAGGTACTTGATTTGGGGCATTTTCTCAGCACAGTTCAAATTCTGACCGATACACTGCATTTTGAGCACCTTGAGCTATCTGCCTGCAAATTTTGAGCTGAATTGGACAACTTACTATTTTTAGCAGTCCTGCCTTTGAAGGCCATTTTTAGGGTTTGCATGCAAGATTTCTCGGCGCATGTCTGCATAATCTTTCTGGGTTTTTCGAGAGCTTCGCAACGAGGTAACATGCAAGCAAAGTTGATCACTTTTTCGGAACTTGCTATTTTTAGCCAGTGCCCGCATGTTGATCATTTTTCTGGGTTTTTCTAGGTTTTTTGAGATCTCTCGGGCAGTGTGACATGCAAACTCATCCGACAGCTGATTGGTCACTTTTTTGGACACTTACTATTTTTAGCAGGATCACTCCTGCAGCTACCCAACACTTCAGAATCACGAACACAGTGACATGCAACAGAAACGGGGTCAAACGGAGGTCATTTGAAGCACATGCAAGACGAATTAGGGTTTCCAGCTTTGGGTCCCAAAATGAGGGGTCAAATGCCAGAATTTTCGAAAACCGGTGTATCCCACTGCGATCAGTATCTTTCAAGCTATCCAACGGTAAAATTTGAAGGCAATCGGAGCACTTACTATTTATAGTAAGCCACATTTGAAACAGGCTATAAATAGTAAGTCAGCATCAGGCGCCAGTGTGAACGGGCAAGTCTACCGATGAGGGTCACGTCATTCAAATTTCAAGATAAACGGAGTTGTGGAAGTCTCAAAATCAAGCAGTTACTATAAATAGTAAGTCACTTCTGAAACAGGGCTTTAAATAGCAAGTCAGCGTGAGGCACCAGTGTGAGCAGGTCAAGCAAGTGATGAGGACCCCATGGCGCAAATTTTAGATCAAACGGAGTTGCAGAGGTTCGAAAATCAAGCACTTACTATTTTTAGCATGTCCATGCAGAGGAATTAGGGTTTCCTAAAAGGTAGAGCGAAACACGAGAGTCACGCAGAGGCATCATCCAGTCACCATCAACATCTTTCAAACAGTTTACACACAAAATTTGAGCTCATTCTGAACAGTTACTATTTTTAGTAACTTGCTAAAAATAGCAGAAGCATACAGGCATCAGGCATCAGCAGCTCAGTCACGTTACAAGGTTCGAGGCAAATCAAAATCCAACCTTTCGGAGCTTGGAATCAGCTTGAATTACAAAATTTGAGAAACTTTCTAAAAATAGCAGGTTAGGGCAAGTTGAGGGCATCTCGAACAATTCGCCTTAGGTCAGACAAAGTGCTGAAAATCCTTCAACTGAAAGCAGGACACCTTCAAATCCGCACTAGAAGCTTGCCCCCTTGTATGCGCCTTAGCTACTTGAGGAAGATTAAAAAGTTTCTAAGTCCTTGAAATTTGAAGTAGGCATGGTGAAATGCGCCTTAGCTACTTGAAGATGGATGAGAGAGTATGCTAAGTGCTTCAAACTTGAAGCTGAACCCCTCATATGCGCCCTTGGAGAGAAAGACACTTGAAAATTTTCTAAGTTATGTAAAATTGGAAGCACACACCCTTGAATGCGCCTTTGACTGGGAGGAGGCCTTGAAAAAAAAATCTAAGTGTGGAAAATTTGAAGTTCAACCCCTTGAATGCGCCTTTGACTGGGAGGAGGCCTTGAAAAAAATCTAAGTGTGCAAAACTTGAAGTGTGACCCCTCCATATGCGCCTAAGAAGTTGAGAAGACTAGAAAATACTCTAAGGCATTGAAAACTTGAAGAAGGACCTCTATATGCACCTAAGAAGTTGAGAAGACTAGAAAATACTAAGGCATTCAAAACTTGAAGAAGAGACCCCTATATGCGCCCAAGCTCGAGGAGATGCCATGAAGAAATATCCTAAGTGTTGAAAAGAGAAAGTAGAGGGGGTCATATGCGCCTTAACTTGAAGGAGGTTGGAAATGTGACTAAGTATTAAAAACTTGAAGCTCCCTACCCTAAATGCGCCTTGAGAAGAAGAAGAGGCTTAAAGTTTTCTAAGTATCACAAATTGGAAGTCCACCCTCTAAAATGCGCCCTAACAAGCTTGAAGTTAGTTGAAAATTTTCTAAGTGTGGAAAAATGAAAGCTCCTGCCCTCATATGCGCCTTGACTTTGAGAGTGGACAAGATATGTTTCTAAGGCATTAGAACTTGAAGTTCATGTTGTCAAATGCGCCTTAACCCAAGGAGAGCTATTGGGGTGTTTCTAAGTGTCATAAATTGGAAGGAGGACCTATAAAATGCGCCCAAGCTAATGAGAGGAGTTAGAAATTTGTCTAAGGCATCAAGATTGGAAGTAGCCCATGTCATATGTGCCCTAGCAATTTGAGATTAATGGGAAAATTTCTAAGTATGAAGAATTGAAAGCTCAGGGGTGGAATAGCGCCCAAGGCAAGGAGTGAATTTTGAATTTTTTTCTAAGTCTGGAAAACTAGAAGCAGACCCCCTTTGATGCGCCTAACTCAAGAGTTGAAGTTGGAAATTTTTCTAAGGCAATAAAATGGAAGTCAAACCCCCCATATGCACCCATCAAGGATGGAGAAGGAAATTTGTTTAAGTGGTGGAATTAAAGGCAAGGTTCTTCAAATACACCCTTCATGAGTCAGGCAAGTGGATAAAATTTATGAGGCAAGAGAAGGAAAAGCACGCCCAGAGGAGAAGAAAGAATAAACCTTGGTGAAATATTTTGCAAAGGTTAAAAATAAAAGAATTAAATATCCCCCTTTGTAGTGATACACAGGAATTTTGCATTTTCCGAGGGGAATTTTCTTCTGGGTACTAGTTATCTTCAACAAGGAGATGATTTTGAAATTCTTCACGCCCTGCCAAAGACTCTAGGATGGAGATTTTACTCGGGCGCCTGGTTGATGAAATTTTCTAGAGGAAATAAATTATTTCTAAGGCAGATGGGTTGGAAATTTGGCTATGGCAAAAAGGGGATATCATGCTAGTTGGAAAATTTTCTAAGACAGAGAAATCAAACAACACCCTCAAAACGAGTCGTCAAGTTGGATAAAGTTTCTAAGGCACAACTTCAAGGTACACAGGAAGCAGAGTACAAGATGGAAATTTGGCTAAGGCATGAAGATTTTGGAGATGAAGTGAAACTCGAATATCAAGATGATATGCGCCCATGATGAAAGGTTGTAAAGAAGGAAAAGCCTGCTGGAGAAAAAGAGATGAGCCCTATCAAATTCGGAGGCCAATCAAACCTTGGAAATCAAAATGTCGGATCAGGTAAGTAAAGTGGATTTATATTGTAAAGTGTTTTCATGTCCTTCTCTTTGTTTGTTTTGCAGGATGAACGTCGGGACCAGAGCACGATGACTTGAAGTGATGAAGCAAGTAATCCAAGATGATATTACAACCTTCGAAGCGAGATAAAGTTATGTGTTTCAAGCTCTTCCACGAGATCTCAGTTGCACCCAAAACATGAAAGAAGAAAAGTTGCAAGAAATGGCCAAGTGTTGGAATAACCTAATATGCACTCAATTCAGAGAGGTAGATCGCGAGGAAGAAATGCTCGAGTCCAAGATAAGAAGACCCTTCAGGATCAGAGGTGGAGAAATAATCACCCCCCAAGCAAGTACTTCAAAGTTGAAGAACAACATCAAGAAGAAAATCATCGAGCAGGAGAAAGAGGTTGCAGGCTTGATGTTAGATCGAGAATGTGCCTGTCGTGCCAGTCCAAGAAATTGAGGCAGTATTGGCCAAACTCATCCAGTTTGCAACCGAATAAGGAACAGTGCGAACGCGTCTATGAACGGGAATCTTCTAGAGGATGGTGGACATTAATTGTTCATTTATTACTCCACTCTTTTTAGGGTTAGGGCTGAGGTGGCACAATTTGGGCCATCCATCTGATTATAATTTGGGTCATCCATTGGACTTGGCCAGCTATATAAAGGGGCATCTCCCCTCATTTGTAACTCATTAGGATTAGACATTAGATCATTAGAGAATAGAGAGACAGCTAGGTAATAGCTTAGAGGTAGCTTAGTATAGATTGGTAGGATAATTTGAAGAAGGAAAGTTTCTCCTTTGAAAACTTTGTAAGAAATTGTTGTGAACACTCTCTCAATAAAAAGAGTTTTCATTGATGGCGAATTTCGTCTTTTGTTGTGAGTAGCTAGCAAGGTTTCTTCGTCCTTTTGATTCAAATAGTAGCTTGAAGTAGAGTAAATTTCATTTCATGAAAGCAGATAGTAATAATGGAATGTGGTGTTTGATCTAAGCAAGCTTCGCTTATCCATACCACTAGCGGGCTCACTGACGGTGTGTTCGCCTTGTGTGGTCAACTGGAAACATTGTGAACCTAACTTCAATCACAGTTTGAATGATGGTATGCGTCGTTGTGATGGTATCTTCATGTCAAGCGGTGGTTTGAATATCTTTAGTCACCTCCCTTGAAGATTGCACCGACTCTGCGGAAGCTGTCCGATGTGAGGCAAAGCGAAGTCCGGTTGAAGTTTGCTGAAGTTGAGCTCCATATCCCGAACTTAGGATAGAATTTAGACTTTCTAAACTTTGCACCCATTTTAATTCAGTACTTTCTGGTTAGTTAGGAAACAAGAGCTTTATAGACAAACCTTTCAAGCATTCAAATTCCTTTCTCCGCTATTGAACAATTCCATAAGTCCCCTTGAAATACCAGCAAATCACATCGAGCCAACTGAGACTATCCACTGCATGAAGGATCCTTGGAGTTGAATGCATGATCTTTCTAGCAATCTTAGCATGCAGGAGGTTTTGTTCAAGAGAGGATAGAGTCGTCGTTGGTAACTTTATTTTGTGTTGGTGCGGTCACGAAAAACACATCAACAATACGTTCTTAGAAAGGTTGTCGGACTCAAATGCATGTCATACCACCCTAGAGAACTTTGAAAACCCAAAAACCTTTCCTACATGCAAAGTACCAAAGAGATGCATGTCATTTTTTCAACATGCATGTTACCTTACCCTGAAGCTCTCCAAAAACCCAGAAAGCTCCAAAGAACAGACTGCCAAACAACCTGCATGCAAGCCTTCAAAAGCCCAACAAAAACCTCCTATAAAAGTGGAAACACTAATTTCCACTTATGACTAGCTTATGGGCCTTCGGAAATAGGCTATCAGTCATTGAAGAGCGTAGGGCTATATTGGGGACATTACAGCAGATCAGGCCATCACCCTCACCCACAACCTCCAAACCAAGGTAGAGTCCTTCGAGAAGGAACTGCAAGAGCACACTTGCCTTTTGGAGGAGGAGAAAATGAAGGTGATTGCTCGAGAGGCAGCCATACTGGAGAAAGACAAAACAATAAAAGCACTCGAGGAAGAGATGGCCAAGCAATTGGCAGTGAAGGATAAGGAACTAGAAAAGGCCAACAAAAACCTGAAGGAGTTTGTGCACCTGGTGAAGACTACATGAGAGAAAGAGTTGAAGGCCACTCGTCACTTGCAGCAGCATACCGAGGAGGTGTACCGACTGTGATAACTGACCACTCGGGCAACCACTTCATCGGTCCCCCAGCCGCTAGGGACGTCCTCTCAACCCTCCTATCACTGAATTTCTCTGTAAAGGTCTCCCAGTTTTTGTATTACTTGTCTGGGAAGACGACTATTTTCGGAGGGGGTGATGATGTAATTAGCTTAATTAGTTAATTAGCAAATAGAATAAATCAAATAAAAGAATAATGTTTTATCGGGAATTAGTCGTCGTCATTAGTTAGTACTCGGGTAGTTGCTGACAGTTGGTATCCTCAACCGACGTCAGCTATCTATTTATAGCGCCGAATGTGTTGTAATCAGGGACTAGCACATATGTGATGAATTGTACTATTGCAACCATATGAATAATAATCTGAAACACCTTTCTGTGCAATTGTTTTGTAAATGATTTCTATACTTTCAATGTTATTCTGCAATCTAGTTTACTCTGTAATACAAGTAGCACTCGACGAGTAAACAGGAAGGAGACAATGAAAAATAAAAAGCCTATATAGAGGTGTACACTTGGAGGATAAAGATGCACCTTATAATGGAATTAATTTTTTTTTAACATTATGTAATGTCCCCATTTTCGCAAGCATTAGTTTTTTGAGGATTAGCCTATCATTTGACCCTTGTAGGCTAACATTGATGGTTAGAGGGTCCTTGGCAGTCATCAGTGGGTTTTCTCTTCTTCAGAGCTCAATTGATTCAAGTTTACCCTTCGTTTGACCCAGTTTCACATACTTACTATTTATAGTAAGTCATTTAGCCAAGGTTACTATTTATAGCAAGGCACTTGAATGTGATATGTTGGCAGTGTCGATTCCGGAATTTAGTTGGTTTGATGAAATAAGGAGTTTTTCCTAAGTTATAACGTTTAATTATTATTAAAGGTAACTTTAATAATAATTAATATTTTAATGTTATATTATAATGTTATATTTGCACTTTATGACTTGAGGGTTCATTCATCATTAAAAGGGGGCCATTTTAATTAATAACATGGACGCCAATTTCAAGGAGATTATTTATTATTACTAAAGTGCAAACTTTATGATATTTTAAAATGATTAAAAGGCAAATTGGAGGGAATCGACTTCTTGAGGAATATATAAAGAAAGCCAAGAAGAAATCGATTTATTCATTGAGCATTTAATAATTGATTTTATGAGTTTCTTGGCGATTGGAGAAGAGAAACCAAGGGATTTTGTGTTTCCAGAGTTTCCAGCCATTGGGAACGAAAATTCTCATTGGTTTTTGCAATTTTGAGGCTGTGAAAGACCAGCTGAATCATTGCTTGATTGTGGACTTCATACAGGGGTTCAATTTGTGCATATGTGTGAAGAAGTTTACCAAGTTTGAGTAGTTGGAAAGGGTTTTGTCGCTGCTCATTACCAGATTAGAAGCTATTGTTAATCCATTGAAATTTGGGCAGAATCTATAGTTGTTGGAGGCCGTGCTGTAGCAGCAGCAGCCACACGTGTTGCTTCATATGCCTGGTGTGTTCTTCAAGAGCTAAGTTGCCCTCTCTTTTGTGCATATTCCTCCATCATGTTGGGCATCCAACCTATCTTAGGCATTTGGCATATCGTCTGGTGAGGAGAACACAATAATTGCAGCAGAACGAAGCTTACCAGGTTCTTCTAATTCTCTGTTATAAGTTTTCAGAAATTAATGATATCATTGTAAACACTTGGACTGGTGAAATTTAATAAAAGTCTCTTATATGCTGCTGCTATTAAAATTCTCAGTTTATTATCTCCTGTTAGTTACATTGCATTTAGTTGATAATATTTCTTAATGCATTGTTACTTGGCATCCTATTGAGAAAATACATAAAAATTGCAAAAACAATAAAAAAACAAAACAAATTGTATCATTATCATACTAGTTGGCAAAGTTAGAACCAGCAGGGTTCTTACACATTAGATGCCTGTATATAGATGTGCACTTGGTAGTGAGGTGCATGCCTCATAATGAGAAAATTTACTTGTGAAAAACCAATTTCAAATTGCTCTATTCCTAGTTGGGCAGGTCAAAGGGAAAACACATTTGACCAATGAAAAGGAACCAATAAATAGGTGTGCACTTGGTGTCTAGGCATGCACCTCATTGAAGCATGGTGATGGTTTAAAAAATAAAGTTAATCAAGGCTTTGTATTAGCAAACACATGCTTAATGCAAAGGTGTGTGCATTACAAAGTGTAAAATCTTGCGTTCAAGCAGCTATTATTAGGGGACAGGAGAAGTAGCAAGTGCACCTTACAAGGGAAAACAATAATATGGATTCCACAATATATGTGTGCACTTGGGGAGCACGGGCACACCTCTTGAAAGACAAGTTTAAAGGAAAAGTTTGAATTCAATAGAAAGGTGTGCACCTAGGGAGTAAGGGTACAACTTCATAAAGGAAAATCAAATCTTCAAAAAGTCCTTTATCAAGTGTGTGTCTAGGGCATAGGTGCACACCTCAACAAATAAACTTTTAGCTCACATCAAAAGTTTGAGAACCCCATTGTAAGGTACATATGTGAACATCAAGTTTGCACCTATATAAAGGAAAAATCAAATGATCAAAAATCACAATGTATAGGTGTGTGTTCGGGGTTTAAGTGCACACCTCATCAAAGTGATATTTCAAATTTCAAAAATCATGTTCACAAGTGTGCACTTGGTGGTGAAGTGCACACTTGAATAAAGGAAGTTAAAAGTGCAAGTTCGAAGTGTGTTTTGTGGTGTATTAGTGTGAGTTTAAAGAAAAGGTGCATGTTTATCTAAGGGATTCAAAAAGTCAAAGTGGATTTTTCAAGGTTTTAGATGTCTTCAAAGAGTTAGCCATGATTAGATAGAAAGTTGCAGAATAATCAAAGTCGTATAGAGTTGCCTATCTAAAAGTCTATTTTTATTTGTGTTATTTTTAGCTGTCACTTTCTTTAGAGAAAACATATTCTAAGGTTTTCTATTTCTAATTGGAGCTATTATAGCTCATGCTATTTTTAGATTTTTGCTGTTTTTAGCAATCGCTATTTATAGGTTAGCTATTTTTAGATCTCTTGGCATGAGAAAGATGTAAGCATTAAGTCATAGTTCGCAATAAATTCAATTTACAACTTAATTGGAGGTTCCATGGTTTTAGTTTTAATATTAGAGGATAGAATTCGTAATAAAAATTACATTTCATGTAATCAGTTAGAATAGAAATAGTAGTTATCATGTTGTTTATTTTTCATGCAATAACTTTGTAAATATTATAAATAAGTGTTATTTTTGTACTTAGATTTCTAATGGTAATTCTCAAGCGCACATATTGCTGAAATTGCTATTTAGTGTTATTGCTAATCTGTAATTCCATATTTGTTCAATAGAATTTATTACACCCATCTTTCTTTTAAATTGCCATTGAAATATTTGTTGTGTGCTAGGGAGATAAAATTGCTTTTAACATGTTACAAGCTTTGTATTGCAGGTTTTGCTTGAAGTTAAAGATTGTGGCTTTGTATTGATCTCATGATTTAATTTACCAAAGTGTTTATGTCTTTGTATTTGATATTATCCAATTTATATGTGCACTTACATTGTTCAATCTCTATCTTTGATTGAACATCGTATGTGTGTAGTTGTAGGGTTTTCTTTCAGTCAAAAAACATAAAAAACCTTTTGCCTGGTGTTGAAGTGCTTGTTAGCCATTTTGCCGTAGGCGAATTAAAAAAGAAACACATTTACTTCTATTTAGTATGAGCATGAAACATTATAGAAAATGTTGTAATGATTGTAAATAGCAAGTACATATTTTGCAAATTATGTTAGCTTTTGTTTACAGGGAACTTTCCCTTGTAATGTGAAAAGTATTTCTAATGCACATCTGTTTTGTTTAAAGGAAACATTGATAAGCATATTGTTCGTTATGATGATAGTTACAATATAATATTGTTATCCAACACGTAAGAGCATAGAAGGTATTTGTTAAATACATATACATGCTACACTCAAGACATGTCTTAAATGATTAATATAAAATTTGATGTAGGTCTTAAGAAATAGTGGGACAATCATTAGAAATATTATAAAAAGGAAGTCAAGATGTTAAGAGATGATTGTTAAATTGTTGAAAGAAATATACAACTTGGAGTAGGAGGATAACCATACTATGAGACCTTACCATTGGAAGCTTAAAGGCATGGTAAAGAAAAGAACTACCCAGCCCATTAATAGAGAAGTAGCTCATTGATGGCCTTATCTTACAAGGAAAAATCAAGATGAAGGTAATTTGTTTCACCACTAATTCGAAAGCCTTCGTTTGGACATTTTGTCTTTGGAAGTGAAGAACAAGCTGACAATGGGAAAACATTTGCAGGTGAAAATAGTGAAGCAACTAAAGCAGTCAGGAAGAATACAAGATGAAATTGATGAACAGAATGAGCAATATGAATAAAAGTGACAAAAAGAACTTATGGTGTAGTTTGTAGACAACAAGGACTTTGGTTTGTATACAAGAATCACAATCTAGTAAAAACTCATGGATATAGACAAAAAGAATTAACATCTACAATGTTAATGGTCATGACACAAGTGGGTGCATTTATGATCTTCAGAGTAATACTTGGTGTAGTCATGTATATACACTAAGGGTTCATGGGTGAAAGATATGAGGAATGTGCCTCAGAATCTGAACTGCATATCAATGAAAAGATATGCAAGAGGGAGACCTGATCATAAACTGTTTCAAATGCAAGTAGACACAAATGTAGGAGAAGAAGACCAAGTATTTCAGTGAGAGTTTTGAGAAGGATTGCATAAAGCAAGTAGAAAACATTCCAGAAGAATGACCAATGGAAGCTTTTTTGTGATGTGATGAAAGGTCTGGATATAAACAGTACACTGTATGATTGAAGAAGAATATCCAAAGTCTTATTTCGCAAGGTATGATAGTGTAGAATATTGTAATCTCTGAAAGTCAATGTTGGTCATCCTTATTCAATTTTTGAAATGGTCAAAATTTCAATTGATCAAAGAGCATATTTGATCAGGCAACCACTGCTCCGTTCCTGATTGTGTGAGCTGGTTTGATGAAATTGGAGTTGGTTTTGGTTAGCCTTAAATCAGACATGGCTATAGCTTTTTTGGCAGCAGCACTTGTCCCAGCTAGTTTCTGCTTTAATTGGGCCTATAAGTCACAAGAATCCAGCCACTGAAGTTGTTCCCCATCCTCAATCTTGTCCTTAATTTGTTCTCCCTCCATTAGGGAGATAAGTATTTGTGTCTTTCCTAACTGTGTCATCAACGTCCACTCCCTCCATTATTTTCCTCAGCTTAGCATCCTGCAGTAAATATCTGAGACTGTCCTTATTATATTCACAGGTGAGTAATATTTTCCTTTCCTCCATAGGCCCATAATTGACAGCAAACCATTATTCAATTTTATTTTTTTCTGTCCTGTTTTTCTTACGTTATGTCATGCAAGATTTGTGGAACATTTATTATAAAAAGCAATGATGATGGAACATAGACTTTAGGTTAAAATTTAAATTGTATATAATTTTAATTTGGATCTTCAGTTTCACTATAGGTAAGATTTCTGGTATTGAAATCCTTTATGTTAAATATAATTGGTAGCATCCTGGCATGTCTCTTATTCTGTAAAATGATCTGAAGATTTTTTCTTTTCATCACATTGTTCAGTCAATGAATGAAGGGTTATAATTGCAATTCATAACATATACTGTGTGCAAACAATTCAAACACTTGCTGAAGCTGTTATGTACAGGTTGAACAGAGAAAAAGTCCAAACTCTTCTTCAGGTTCAGATACAATGTCCGTTTCCTGTCAACCTGTTAAATTAAGGACACTAGTGGAATCTACATTGGACATAGCATCTGCCTCACCCCGTCGCTATTTCTTCGAGGCAAGATTGATTCTTAATGCCTCTCTTTGTTTTAGTTGACTTTTCATAGAAGCTTTTGAAATATTTGTCTGATTTCTTCTTTTCTACAGCATTTGAAAATTTTTAATTTCTTTTGTAAATGAAATGTTTACAGTTTATTAGATTGATACAAGGCTTCTCAAAAAAATGTGTAATTTACTTGCATCAATGTTTCAGATTGCACTCCATGATCTGTCATTAGCATGAAAGTAAAATGTAATGAGATTGTAGATATAGTACAATATAAAGAGCCAAGGGATGCCAAGCACAACATAGAGACCACTGAGGAAAAAAAGAGGAAAAATTATAAATTCAACCTAATAAATCAGCCAAAGAGCTAAATTAATAAATTAATTTAGTTGTAAAAGCCTTGTACAAAATAATAAAATGATGCACTATATGGTGAAAATTATTAACTAGTTATGAAGTTAATTTGAAATAAAGAAAACATTATACTAAAAAAATTGACATGATATGCTAATATTTCAATAGTTCCTATCATACTAATACACAACAACATAATGATATGCTAATATTTTCAACACTATCAATCTTTCATTCATCTAAAAAAAATGTTGAAACTAATTTACTTTATTGAAGAAATATGAAACCATGCGAGCTCTCAAAATAACAAATGCTCAACTATGAATCAAATCATTATTTGAATAGCACTAGTAGCAACAATTTCACAAGTCTCCCTGAATGAATGAAATGAGTGGGGTTTATATAGGCACCCCAATTACAAAGCAACGGCCCAGATTGATTTGAGATCAATGGCCAAGATTATTCCAAGAAACCCTAACCCTAAAAAGTATAACTAACCCAATGGACACATGGCACAAGTAGGACGAGCCACTTGGAGTGTGGAAAATAATGACACCTTGCAAATTACTCGAGCAAATGGGAATCCAAACTGCAATTCCCCTTGGCCTGCTCCCTGGCTGCAAATACAAGAAATTTTGTTAACACCAAATCGAGTTCCTCCATTGATATGTTTGGCATAGAATCCAACTGCACTCCCATTATGTCCAAGGTTTCAAGGCACTGAGTGAAAGAATTTTCCCATCTACCTTCTTGTTTCTGAAAACTATCCATAAAGGTCAAAAAAGAAGACATGTCATCAAGCTAATTTTCTGTGATAATCTGCATTTCCTTGAAGTAAATATTCATCACACTTTTCTTCAATCCTTCCAAATCCAAGCCATTTGTATCATGATGCTCCTGCTCTGTTAATCCTTCAAGAGAGGTGAGGATTTTAAACTGTATTTTCCCAAGAGAATTCTGTATAACAGCACACTCTTCTTTCATTCCATCATATACTTCTTCTTTGCCAACAAAGAATGATACCATCTACTGAAATCATATGAGGCTCCTTCATCAATAACACCTTCTTGGATCAATATTTGCAGGGATATTTATTTTAAAACCTTCAAACGAGGTATTACCTTGTCTTTCATGTATTGGAAGTCTTCCCAATTATCTTCAATCTAGCAAATCTCAGTCATAAGCAAGGCTGATCTGTCATAGGTCTGAGCACATTTCTCCAAGAATTGCTCCATCTGTTTTGAGATATTGTTGATCCAACTCCTAGTTGCTTGGCTTGTGATCCTCATAGCTTCAAGAGTGTCAACGGATTCCGGAGGAAGGGATGATGGTGGGATAAAAGCTTCACCTTCTTGGCGCAAGGGGGCTGTTATTTGTTGAATGAACTCTATTAATCTCAAATTTTCCAACTCTAATCTTTCCTTCGTCTCCTCTGTTTTGTCAAACTTCTCCTTGATGGCCTTGGAAGTGTCTGCTAACTCATGGAAATCTTGTTCTATCGTGGTTGGCCCAATGTCCAACGTTGTAACATCATAGTCCATAGGAGTAATATGATCTCTAGGCTTGTCAACTTTTGGGACTGCAACTTGTAAAACCCTGGATCCTGCATCATTTCTGATAATCTGAGAGTACTTTTTAGGCTTCTTTGGCGTTTTAGCTTTGCCAATCCTCTCTAAGAAGTCTTGTATGCTTTCAACTGGTTGAACTTCATCTAGTGGTTTAGATTTCTTCATCAAACTTTCAGTCAACCAAGCTGGGATAGTGGATAATTCCATCCCATCTTCCAATTGAATATCATCATCAATCTCTTTCAAGGAAGAAATTACTTCATCTCCCAGCTCCTCATTGTTTTCAAGGATTTCAGTATCTCCCATGGCTTCAATCATTAGCGTATCATCTCCTTCCAAACACTCAGTGAAAGTTTTCTCTTGAAGAAAATCCAACTGTTCTAACTCTTGAAATTCAACCTCTTATTCATGGTTTGGTTCAATCTCAGCAATGGACACCTCTTCTACTATTCTGATAGATAACATACTTGAAGATGATGGAATTTCACTCACCTTTTGCTTCTTACTCTCCAACTCTTTGCTAGCTGCTTCCTTTTCCTTTGTTTGAAGATCTTCAATCATTGCCTTCCTCTTGCTTGGACATGGAAGTTCATCAGGACCTTCTCCAACTGCTTCTCCTTGACTTTCTTCATTGCTCAGCGTGACATAGGTAAGGGAGATTCCTTCTTTTCTTAATCTGCTGATCTGATTATCCACCCATTCCCTAGAGTACGCTACAATGTCCTTCATCAATACATCCAAATCAGTCAACATAGGTTGTGTCCAGTTGGGCAACAAGATAGGCTTGTTCTTTTCCTGTTCAAATTGAGGATGCACGTATTCTCCATTGTCTTTTACCTGGTCAGGAATGGGGAATAAGTCACACTTTTTCACAAGGTCTACTGGAATTCTAGACCACGTCTTCTTCTTGACTCCATATTCGTCCACCAAGTTAGACCAATAGTCTTCAATCTACATAACATGAAGGGACTTCTTCCCGTGAACTCTCAAATATGGATCATAATCAGACCTAGGTTTATAAGTGCCAAACTTATAAAATTGTAACTCTAACTTTGCTGCCTTGGCTGATTGCAATGAGGGGCAGACTTCTAGCATTTTCCCAATTGCAACAGGAAAATCCACTCCTTGTTTGTTCTTTTTCCCTTGAATGGAATCCACGTGTGCCAACTACCTTGCAACTTCAAGCATAAAAATCTTGTCCGTTGGATACCGAAGGAGTTTATATGGAGCATCTGGGAATCCATGAACTCTTATGTATGTAAAGGTCGAAAATTGGATGAACCAAGATCCGAATTTAGCAAGCAACACCATAGCCTCTTTAGACATCCTTTTTTGAATTCCTCCTTGAAGCAATCAAGTGATATACATGAGGAAGGCGTCATTGGTTATCTTATAATTGTCCTTATAATGCAACTGTAGCTGTGGGTAACAATCATATGCTTTGAACTGGTTATTTCGAAGTCCAACTTCCCCTTTGCAAATCAGTCCCCTATACTTAGTAAACCGTGCCAGGATGTAAACTATGTAGGAACTCATATAGAAGGTCTTGGTCTTCTCCAAGTTTCTTAACTGGAAATCAATGTTATCACTTATTAATTTTGCCCAATTTATTGTTTCCATTCCTAATACAACCTCCTCTACGTATGAAAACATCCATACTTAGAAGAAAGCTCCCTGAGAAGTACCCATAATCCTGTTTAGCATGTGGATCATGTCACTATATTCTTCTTTAAAATCCGTGCAAATCAATCTCTTAGGTAGCTTAGAGCGATGCCTTTTTGGTTCCTTAATCCAGTTGGAATTAACTATGTCCATACAAGATTCTTTGGCCTGATCAAACATGGTTTGTGATTCCTCTCGGGTCTTGTTCAACATTTTGTGACGACGAGGAATACCAAACACCTCTCTGACTGAATCTTCTGTGAAGTATGCCAAAGTGATCCCGTTAGATGCTTTAATGGATCTTGTCTATGGATTGTATCTTTTGGCGCACTCAACCATCAGCTCACTGCACTGAACTGCAGGTGGAAATCCTGCTGCTTGGTGAAGTCCGCACTTAACGATGTTGGTCGCAATAGGCGTGGGCATTTCATGCTGAGTGCCAAACATCCTTTTCTTGTGCTGAATCGCATTGAATTGCTCAAAGTTAGTATCCGCTACTTTCTTCCATTTCGACGACAATTGAGATTCTGGATAGAATTCCCTGAGAACTTCTTTCACTTGGATCTTTCTAACTCCACCTCCTACGTTTTTTGAAGTAGACATTGCACCTGTACAAAGCTCGAAGTTAGAAAATTTTCACAATTTGCAAAGAAGGCGATTTTATGGCTGGAGAATATTTAAATAAATTAATTAAAAAATTCTAGAACTCGACTGCCTAGGCTGGTTGGAGAATAAATTTTAATAAAATGGAATTTTACCAGCCTTTATCTTTTTAAAAGAACATTCAAAGAATTTTTTAAACAATTTATTGGACTTTTAGAGTTGAAAACTGAAGTTTTTTGTGAATCCAAGATAAAAATTATTTTTCTTTCTTCAAATTCGCCAGCTATGACTCTGCAGTTGATTAAAAAAATCTGGAAATAGAAGAAAAATATCCAACCTTGTGCTCTGGAATCAATGTAACTTGCAGCTCAAAAAGAAAAGAAGAAGGACGCCTTTCGCTGAGAGAAGTTTGCTTGTGAGAAAACTTGACCTGTGAATAATGAAAAATAAACTCTCAAGCACTTCTTTTATAATAAAAAGTTTCCTTATTGCCCTGGGTCGACCTCTTCTCTGATTGGGTGCTTTGTTTTAAAATGCAACAAGCAATCTTATCTTCTTTTTTGATTTTTCAAGGCGTCCTTTCTTGCTTGCTTGCTAAGTTTTTAATTTTTAAATAAAAACTTAAGTTATTTTATTTCCTCTTTGCCTTTAGAAAAATCGACTTTTAAGTGGACTTATCCACTTTGCAACTCGATTTTCTCCTTGTACCAAGGTAACTCTTTCCCTTAGAAAAAATTTCGATTCTCTCCT
>VDFB02298231.1:0-55300 GCA_007258455.2 Sequoia sempervirens
TGCTCTTTGTTCTATGTGTTCTATTTTATAAAAACAACACATATGGACTAATAGTTGAACAAAAAATCTATTTGTTGTTATAAAAACAACACATAATGATTTAAAAATACAACTTATATTGAACAAAAATGGACCAATAGTTGAACACTATAACTTTTGAAAATCCTTCACATTTAATGGGAAAATACATGTTATTTATTGTGCTCACCTTTTATATTTGTGATAGGACAAACTACTAATATAAAATTATCCAATGCTTGTACTGATGGAACTTCAAATTTTGTTCCTAATGTTTCACTCATGTCCTGCCTTATGTCACTAGTCTTTCATGGTGTTGGAAAATTTCTTAGGGTTGGGGTTTTAGCTTTGTCTTCATCTTAAACCCTTGTGTTTACCTAATGCCTTGGTCAGGATCTATTTCTCCGTTACCTTTTTTTGAAGGGTTTTAAAAACATCTTATGCGCCATCATTTTGTCTAGGCCTGGTCCCTTTGGTCTTAATATTTTATTTCCTCCGCGAGTTTTGGTCTTAATATTTTATTTCCTCCACAGGTTTTATTTTCCTAAGTCCTGGTTGGCCCTATGCTGAATGGTTTTAAAAAAAATTATGTCGTTGTTTTCCATTTGCCTAGTAATGTCCCCTTGCCCTTTAATGAATGTTTTCTTTTTCAGAAGGATGAAATTCGCACTATCGTCGATCAAAATGCCTTCAAGATCAATGGTTGCTCGCCATCCCATGATCGGGAATTGGAGGATGGCGATATCGTGGGCGGGCGACACATGTCCCATCTGGGGATCAAATTTGTGTGACTGTTCATTAACTATCCTTTGATCTGAGTCGTTCCATGCCATCCCGCGATGGTACTTTGGTTGATTGTGAAATCACGGGTGGCTGCCACGTGGACTGTACAAGGTGGGGCCTGAGCAAATTTTTGTGCGATATATCTTAAACCCTCGTGTTTACCTAATGCCTTGGTTGGGATCTATTTTGTCACCACCTTTTTTGAAGGGTTTTAAAAACATCCTATGCCCCATCGTTCTGTCTAGGCCTGGTCCCATTGGTCTTAATATTTTATTTCCTCTGCGGGTTTTATTTTCCTAAGTCTTGGTTGGCCCTGTGCTGAACGGTTTTAAAAAAACTTATGTCGTTGTTTTCCATCCGCCTAGTAATGTCCCCTTGCCCTTTAATGAATGTTTTATTTTTCAGAAGGATGAAATTCGCGCTGCCATTGATCAAAATACCTTTAAGATCAACGGTTGCCCGCCATCCCGTGATCGGGAACTGTAGGATGGCAATATCGTGGGTGGGCGACACGTGTCCCATCTGGGGATCAAATTTGCGCAACTATTGATCAACTGTCCTTTGATTTGAGTCGTTCCCCGCCATCCCACGATGGTGCTTTGGTTGATTGCGAAATTACGGGCCGCTGCCACGTGGACTGTACAAGGTGGGGCCCAAGGAAATTTTTGTGCAATATATTTTAAATGTTTCATTGTTTCCAAAACAAAAACATTTAAAATGAAATATTTGACAGTTTAGGGAAATTCATTAAAAAATGAGCAAAAGCTGAGAAATTAGGGCAACTAGTACTAATGGTATATTAAAAAAATCATATTTTGATAGTTGAATATATTCAAAAATATTTCTAATATATTTCTAATTTAAAATATATTGTTTAATTTTTAAATATATATATTTTTTCAAAAATATATTTTTATTTAAAAAAAAATATATTATACATACAAAATTACATAATCAATAATAGATAATAGATTTTGGTGAATATATCTAGGTATGTTAATATATGCTTGAAAAACTTATTTTAATTAAAAAACTTACTAGCATCATTAAAAGGTAAGTTTATAATTATAAAAATTTAACATTAGAATTATTTAACATTTGAAATAGAAAATTTAAATATTATATTATAATAGTTTATAATTTACTTATATAGTATTTTTGGATAATAGAAACAATTTTGATTGATTTAATATTTTCTAAGTTCGTTATTGAATTTAAATCTTATAAATATAATTATATATCTTTAATCAATATTATAATTTCTTAAAAATAATAATGAATACGTTGAACATCTTTAGATTTTAGTATAGCTAAATATTAAAAAATTTAATGTATAAGTTTATAAAATATAATATATATTTTTTTAAATAAAGATTTAAAGATTACTATATATGTATATTTAAAGATCCATAGAATTATCTTTTTAACTATGAAATTAATATGATTAATTTTATTTATAATTTTATCTTATCTTATCTTTTTAACAATTTTTGCATCCTACATAATTTGTTTTCTATAAGTATCATGTTGTATACTCTTTATATGGAAGGTAGTGTTTTTTCATGGAGCTTAATAAGTTTTAATAATTTTTAGTCATTTTAAAGATTTTTATTTTTTTCTAAAGATAGGTATATTTAGACTTTTGATGGCTTATGTACAATTATGCATATTCTTTTATTTATTATATTTTTTGCAATATCATGTTATTATTGATTAATCACATTATTTGTTTGTCATTTTTATTTGTTTTGTTGAAAAATATTTTATCTTTACTTTACATCTATGATAATTTCAAAATTATCAAATTTAAAAATTATAAATAAAAAAATATTTTTATTAATCTCTTGAAGTACATAGGTCCTAATCTTTTGTAGATTAATAACTATCTAAATAGCTATTTCTTTCCTTTATTTCTATAAATGTGTCTCATGTCTGTATTGAAATTTATGAGATGTGTATGTAATTCTTAGCACAACACTCTTAGAGATTATGATTTATTTTTACATTTATCTATTTTCTTATTGTTCCTAATAGTGGCTAATTAAATCTTCATTGAAAACCTACAAAGAGCTTGGGTCCTTCAATCTCAAAGCTTGCAGTCTAATTTCTTGATGAGAATCATTCACATTGATTCCCAATATTGTGCTCCTTGCATGATACATTTATAAAATTCACTTGGTAATGTAGTATGTGGTTGAAATATTAGAGTAACAACAAATGGTTCTTTTCATTTTTGGCACATGATTGGCCATTTTTACTATGTTAAATTATTATTTTCACTTTTATTTTCATGGTTTTCATGTTATCAAATTTTCATACATTTCTTAGTCTTTTAAAAAGTTAAATGAAGGTTCTATTAGTGTCCCCAATCTTGCTAAAAATCATGTATAGAGAGAGTACAATATATAAACTATTAATTATAGAGTATAACAACAAAATGAATTTAAAAACTACTACATAGAAAACAAGTGTTTAGAATAATTCAAAATAGAGATACCATTCCCTCCCACAAATACCATGTATAGAATAATTACATATTTTCAAAAAAAATAAAATATAGTGTAATTTAAATAAAATTATATAATTTTAATATTTATATTATTATTTATTGAATATTTTATTGAATTTAAAACTAAAATTAGCCTCCCCCTCTCGCTCTCCCTCTCTCCCTCTCTACATATATCTCCTCCTTTTCCCATCTTATACTTCTCCCTCCTCTATACATTATCTCTCTCCCTTTCTCCCCTCCCTCTTTCCTGACTTTATCGTCTTTAACCGAAAACCTGACATCTCTCTCTCTATCTCTATTTATCCCCATTCACTTTATCCTTGTGAAGCTTTGGACCTCTCCCAAAGATCCACCAATCTCAACACTACTCCCAACTATTTTGAGCATTTAAGTACAAATTGTATGGTAGGATTAGAGGCATGTGTCAGCTCATATTTATTGATGCAAAATAGGTCCAAAGTCACAAATTTGACATAGAATTAGTTATAGTTTTGTACAAAATTTCAAGTACCACATAGAGCAAAGATATTCCAGTTTTTTATATCATGTCATCAAATTTGGCACTTCATCAAGATTTGTATCTTCATCAACATTAACAAAAGCAAAGGTATGTACTTGAATCCCTTGCATTTAAATTTTTCTATATATATAAATATTTTAATATTTTCCCTCAAATCCATAATATATATATTAGTGTGTATTTATTTAATGCAATAAAGAATTAACCTAAGTAACACATTAAGAATTTTAAGGATTTGTGCTTGGAAAAAATGCATAACAAATTTATTTGTTGGATGTCGTGTTGTATAGTTTAGAAAAGCTCAAAATATGAATAGGATTTTAAGGCCATATATTATGGTAGCTAACAATGCAAAAGAAGGAAGGAAATCTATTATCAATTTTAATCTACAATTTAATACCATATGAAAAACCACATGTAGTATTATCTAAAATTAATTCTTGACATATTAATTTTATAAAATACACTTACCATTCCATAAACTTCTCCCAAGAAAGAAACCCTAAGTGAACATTAATTGAACCCAAATTGTAGATTCATAACTCTAATCATAACCCTAAGCGAACACTAATCCTAATCAATCCCTAACCCTAGCCTTAAAGTTATCATATAATCTAATTATCTCTCTTATCTAAATTTGGGTTGAATTATTTTTTGTTTATTTTTAATTGCATATATTTTTTGTTTATTACATCTTATTTTATGAATATATGCAAATATAATTTTACTTCTACATTCATTCTATGCCATTTTTTTAATGATATTTTAACATTTATTTTTTGGAATATTAGATCAATCTCACACATATAAATATGAAACCTCAAAATTTTAAAATTGAATTCTACCCAAAACATAGACACAAAATTGAAAAATTTCTCAAAAGAAGAATGGCAACATCATTAACATTTCATTCAAAATTCACTCAAATCCACATAAGGAGAGAAAATATATTAGAATTATACGTTTATTCATGTTTATAAGTCATATCTGCATACAATTTAAGATAATTTGCATATATTCATCCAAAACTCAAAACAGTCTATCTATTCTATTCCATTCGCTTGGGGTTTTAATAGCCAATGGCACCACATATATCACTTCCTAATCAGACGACATATATCTTTCTACCCATATATTCAACTCAAAACTCTCTTTCTACCCATATATTCAACTCAAAACCTAGGTAGAGCTTTCATTAGTTCTCTCCCTACAAATGAGCCTTGAATTCCCTTTTACATGACAAGAGAGAAACAAGCTTCGGGCTCAAATGTAATTTCACCACAAATTTTCATTTGAACAAAATCTCCATTGCATTTGACTTTCATTTCAAAACTTCCCACATGTTGAATCTACAAAACATAGTGGCACACGAACTGGGGAAACCTAAAAGAATAGGGAACACAAATTGTCATCAAAATCCCCTTGTCGCTAGGCCACGTAAAAAAACCAGGCAACCAAATTTCCATGAAGGCACACCACATCAACTTCTTGTTTACCCGCCACCCTGCCCTTACCAACACTCAGACCCCGGTATACATGCCCGCTTCTAGTTGTTGCCCAATATGGTAGACCGTCAGCCTCCTCTTCTTTCTTGTCCTTGCCCAATATGGTTCTAGTCCATCTGCTTGGGGTTTTAATAGTTGATGTGCCCACAGATATCATTTCCTCATCATAGGGCATACTATGATTGAAGTGACTTAAATACCGACAGTAGTCTGAGTCAGTCTGGGTTACATCATTAGAAGTGTTGCTCGTAAGGTCAATGGGCGAGTGTTTGCCGCACCCAGAGCACACTGACTACTTGCCTTTGTCATCTACCAGTTGAGTAGCAACGTCCTGCAATTGCAACCTTCTACTGCAACCAAAGCAGTAGAAGGTTGCAATTCTAGGATGTTGCTGCTCAACCAAAGCACCTTCCTGAATAGTAGGACCGAGCTTTTGTGAGCTCAAACGAACATACCTCCTTACTTACTCATTTTCTCTTCTCAGACAAGCACTCAAACTTGATTAGACTCAGCCCACAAAGCGCTCTAACTGCTACAAGAATGACACTATTAGCAGTTAATTCCTCTTGTATTTATTGTGCGAGGTAATGGCAACCTTCATCAATGCCTAGTAAATATGTGTGTGCAAACATGGCAATTTGGCGGCGTATGTACTATCACCGTTTAACTAGAGCTAGATGAGAATCCAAAGATCACCCTTCATGATTTCCAACAACAACATCTTCACACAGATTGAGATCGACGTGACTACATAAGTAAGGAATAATTCATTAATGCTTCACCAACCTTCATCTTCCTCCTGCGAGCTAGCAAGGAACAACAGAGATTTACATTAGCTTTTGATCTTGGTTGTCCATCTAAAACCACGGGTTATGAGCTCAATAGTGGAGATTGGGCCCCACATTCCATGCAGGACATACATCTTCCTTTTGCTGACCTCAAGCCAAATAACAGGGCGACACCTTAGGTTTGCGAGTTGGCAGGGTACGATCGAGATCTTCTCCCATATCTTTGAATCTGGAAAACCTACACATTGCATGGTTAGTATTTAATGAAAGTATTTGGCTAAGTCGTCGGTGACATGACCACTGGAGTTAATGGCTTAGGCTTACGTCATCGGATTAAAATTAAAACCCAACTTTGATTTTAATACTTTATTTCCTCCGCAGGGTTTTATTTCCTAAGTCTTAGTTGGCCCCGTTAAATTCTTATCCCAACCCTAACAAAGAACAAATGATTAAGCTAAGGATTGCATTTGTTGTTATAACTTTAGTTTTAGAGAATTCTTAATTACCAATTCTTATTTGTGCATTTGTATATGAATCAAATTGAAGGCCTTTCCATATCATTATGGAAAATTTTATTATTGCAACCCTAACTCTAACACTAATTAAACCTTGACCCTAACTGATTGAACTCGTATTATAACCCTAACTCTAACACTAATTGAACTGTAATTGTAACCCTAGGTATTGTTGAAACCTAACCCTAATTGTATCAAACCCTAGAGAACTCTAATTGAACCCTAACCCTAAAATAGACAATAACCCTTACCTTAATTGAACCCTAACTCCAATCCTAGCCCTAGTTTAAGACTAACCTTAACCCTGACCTTAATTAAACCCTTATTGAATTATAACCCTAATTGATCCCTAACCCAAATTGAATACTAGTGAGCCTTAACCCTAGAGTGAATAGCAAAGCCTTATTTTAGAAACTCCAGCCATAATCCCTATTTGCATTTTTGGCTAATCATGGCTTATGGGTACAGCTAACCTTGGTGAAGACTCTAACCTAAACATGAGTTCAATTAAGTTTAAGATTTCAAAATAGGGTTAGACTTTGAGTAAAATTGGTTATGGGATTCAATTAGGATTAGGGTTGGGGTTGGGGGTAAAGATGGGTTCTATGATAGAGCTTGGGGTTGGTGTTGGGAGTTCAATTGGAAGGCTGAGTTGATATTAGGAGTTAGGTTATGATTCAATTAGGGTTTCATTAATATTAGTTTAGAATCATAGTTATGTTTAGGGTTGGATATAAAATTAGAGTTAGGTTTGAAGTTAATTAGTGTTAGTTTTAGGGTTGGGGTTATGATTAGACTTATAATTAATGTTAGTATTGGGATTAGATTCTATCACTTTAATAAAAATAATCTTCTATAAATTCATTCATTTTTTTTTGAAATTATATAATTTAAAATATTTTCCAATTTACCTATGTTGATATATGAGAGATATAGAAAATATAAACTCTATACAATTTATAGTTAACTTGACATTGTGTATAAAAAGGTTTAAGTTATGAATGCTATAATATAAAAATAAATGTGTTTTTCAATGTTTATTTTAATGCGGTTTAAAAGATAATGCCAATAATGTTTGCATCACTAATGATTATTTTTTCTTGATGGTTAAAATAGATTGGTAAGTAAATTTATCTATAATAAGAAGTAAAATTTATCATTGATTTTTCTTGATAAAGTAAAATCAATATTTCATAAAATTTAATTCTTATTTAATTTTTCTTAATTATATTAAATTATATTTTATTAAATTGTTAAAAATTTAAGTTGCTTATAAATAATTTTGTGTTTTTATAATTAACTTGATATTGTGTATAAAAGGTTTAAGTTATGAATGTTATAATATAAAAAGATAAATTTGTTTTCAATGTTTATTTGTTAGTTTGATGTGAGAATAATGTTGCATAGTAATGATTAATTTTTCTTGATTGGTTAAGTGATATTGTGAAATTATTCTATGTTAATTTAATGTTATCAATGCTATATAATATAAAGAAAAATATTTCTAATATATTTTTAATGCATCTTTATATTTTATAAACAAACATCTAAAATAAAAATGTGATTGTAAAAAAAATACAAATTAATGAGTGAACATACATTTAAAGTTAAAAGTGAAATTATAAAACAAATTGTAAATCTATTTTATTTTTCTTCTATAAATATAATTTTTTAATTTGTTGTCAGCCTAGTAATGCCCAATTCTCCTTTTAATGAATCTTTTATTTTGCAAGGGTTGATTTAGTGATGTCGTTGATCTATTTCCTACAGATATCAACGGTGCCTGCCATCCTGTGATCGGGAATTGAAGGATCGCGAAATCATGGGTGGGCGCCACGTGTCCTATCTGGGGGATCAAATTTGAGCTATCGCTGACCAACTACCATTTGATCTGAGCCATTCCTCGCCATCTCGCGATGGTGCTTGGGTTGATTGTGAAATCACGGGCGAGCGCCACGTGTCTCATCCGATGAAGCCTAAAGAGTAAAGGAAACACTAGCCGACTTTAAATGTGTTAAGGGGCGGATTACTAAAGTGTTCTCCAGACGCACATGTTCTAAATCGACAGATATGTTATAATCTCGCTGGAAAAGATTCTCGAAGGTTAACGACATGGCTGGCGACTATGTTAAAGGAATGAGATTAACGACGCCCGCTATCCCACGATCAAGGATTACAAGGATCACGATATCACGGGAAGGTGCCATGTGCCCTTCCTAAAGGATGAAATCTGCATGACCATTGATGAGCTGTCTCTTCAAGATTGACGGTGCCCACCATCCCGCGATTAGGAATTTTGGGATCGCGATGTCATGGGTGCCTGCCACGTGTCTCATCCAATGAAGCCTAAGGAGTGAAGAAAGAATTCACCGGTTTTAAATGTATTACGGGGCAGATTACTAATGTTCTTGTAAGATGTACGTGTTTTATTTCAACGCAGATGTTATGATTTTAAGGGAAAATATGCTTGATAGTTAAAGGAAAGGACGACGACCATTTTTGAAGGAGTAGGATTTATGGTAAAAAGATCAACGGTGCCCGCCATCCCATGATGGTAAATCAAAGGATTTCAATATCGTGGGCAACCGCCACGTGGCATTCCTCCTCAGACTGTTTTGAAGATGGTCGTTGATGATTTGATCAAACTGAAGGATCAATAGCTCAAATTTAAATATGTATTAAATTATGGTTGGAGCCTTTCGTGCAGTGCGCGAGTGGGCTTTAATGGCAGATGAGACATCTACTGGCAGGATTTGATCGACATAAAATCAATTTACTCATCTCATTTGTATCACAAAGCATCCAAGTATTTCGTGAAAACAATTTCAGAGCCAAAGGTGAAATTGCGAGCAACTGTAGCCAGAAATTGGAGTTTGTGTGAAAAAAGCCGTGAGTTAATTTTCTCTGTTTCCCATTCATTCTGCACCTAAATTTGGGAAGGGGGGGTCTGCTATGCTTGTCACTGAGTTCATTAAAATCTTTTGTTAGGGCTATTGTTTAATCATAAATTGTGAGGAATTGCGGTATTTTTACTCTGTAATTTCCTATCTTTGCTTAGTCATAGCCACTTGAAGTGTAACATTGTAGTGAGGCCCTAGTTTGTCTAAAATGACACCAACCAAGCAGCACTCTGGCCACATTGAGTATTTCAAAAGAAACTTGTACAATGATTTCCTAGATCAATTTCCATTATTAGCAAATGAGAGAAGGAAAGGTTTGGTGTTGATGCAAGGGAAAATCCTAGGGGAGGGGTTGGTGTGTAATAATTCCAACATTGTTGATGCTAGGGTTCCACTCACAGGCTTAGAAATGTTTAGATTATGGTATGGATAGAGGAATTTGCCTCATCCTTTTTCAAATAGATGGATGCATGACATGGGAAAGCTGGTTGTTCCAAATGTGTTCCTTGATGTGGACTTACTTAGAGCAGTGGCCAAAAGATATGACCCTATCACACGGGTAATCAGAGATAATGATGGAGGGGTTCTATTAGAAATTAACAGAGATGTTATCCAACATAATTTTGATTTGAGTGAGCCAAGTGATGACTTGGTTCCTATTAATCTTGAAGAAATGAAGCAGGAGTATACAAAATTAAAATCTCTTTTTAGGGTTAAGCTGCTTCCACCTCATCTGGTTAAGGCAGGGCATTCACAATTTCACATCAGCCCTAGTGACTAGGAACCCTTCAGATTGAATTGTTTTGAAAAGCCTTTCTTGGCTACTTTCTATTCACTATGTTAGATTTTGGGTTTCAGCCCTGGTGCAGTAATGTCGATTGCATACATGTTCATGGGGGTGCAAATACAACACCCTAACTTCTCTGTAACATATGACTTTGCTTCTTTTTTGGTGGAGATGATACATGAAGGACTGTCGAAGCTGCAGAATGGTGATACTGGTACTCAATTCTTTTGGTATTCCATGTTGATGCATATGTTCTTGTTTAGGAATGCTGATTTCTTTGCTGAGAAGATGAACTTAAGACAATCAATTAATGGACAAAGATTGCCAGTACATATATGGGCTGCAGATTTGTCCTGTAATAAGGAAAGCACCAGTTATGTGCAATTTGATAATTGTTTTGCTGTAAGATTGAGGGCTAGATTGATGGTAAATGTACCTAGGATCCCTAAGGAAGTGCATGATTTTCTTAGGCTGAAGGAGAGGAAACCATAATTGAGGGTTTTACATAACTGGGGTGACATTATCCCATATCCAGTCAGCATTGTCCTGAGAATATATGGATTTCAAGGAACCCCTCACATACTACCATACAATGTGCCATCGAGACTAGGGTTTGCAGAAGTTATGTGGCAGATGGGGTGTATTCATGAAGATAACCTAAATGGAAAGGGGAAGGGAACATTATTCTCTGATTATACAATAGTGTTTGACTTTACATTTTAAAAGGGAGGCTAGACACATTTTGACAAATTCTTTGTTGATTACCATTTGAGATTTGGTCTAAGGCGACAACATGATCCTGAAGGTTTCTTTGCTCTTTTCAGACAAAGAATAAAATGTGGCAAATTTGCACATGATTTCAATTTCCCTGAGGCCTTGATTAGGAATGAATTTGATTTAAATAGACAGGAATTGAACAAGGAAAAGTGGATAGCTTATAGTAAGCTACTGGATATTGTGCATGAAATGGATCTGATGTATGATCCATTGATGGAATTCACTCCATACCACAAGAAAATTGATTTTTTAATGAAGAATTTCAAGGAGATAATGGACACATTGAACACCAAAAAGATAAATTTAAGGCTAAGTCTAGATATGCAAGGACAAAGTGATATGCCAATTGAAACAAGGCCAGTATATCAGCCTACAGAAATGCGGCCCATCTATAGGATGAAAAGGGATACTGGCAGTGATGAGGAAGAAGTAGACATAAAAGGGAAGAAAATAATGAAGGCGCCTTCACTACCAGGCCCAAAATTCAAAGTACCTGAGGCTGTCAAAATCATTGAATTAAGATCTTCACCAAAGCGCATTCCCCCATCACCACCACCTAAGCCAAGCCCTAAGAGGCAAAGAACTAATCACCTACTTGAGGATCTCATAGATGAAATTATTGGTACTGATCAAGACATGCAGGTTGGTATGCTGTCCCCTCCTAGGTCAGTTGAATTGGTTCTATCCGATTTGGATATGAACAGTAAGAGTGTGTAGGATGCAAGAATGGAGGCTTGCAATGAGTTCTTAGATGACAATGCATTTGTAAAGAGTTATGTATTCTTGCAATTGGAATGGAGGATGAAATTTGAGGAATATCAAAATAAATGCAAGGAGAGAAGAGAACTAAGGCCTGACAGGTCAGATCAAGAGAATGATGAAGAAGTGAAAGCTGAATTAATGGAAGAGTTCAAAAACATCACTCCTGAAGAAGGAAGACAACTAGTGAATCGGGCTGGTGTTTTGATTTTACCTAAATGGGACATCGTAGATGCAGTGGCTTTCAATGCCATTATAAAGTCCAAGAATCCTTTTCAAGATTCAGAAGAAGTTAAGGAAACATTACAAAACTCTACCTTCAATGAAGAATATGAGACCTTGGCAATTTGGGCATTGGCTCCACAAGGAAGAAAGCCAAACATTGCTGATATTAATCCAAATTTCAAAGGAGGATTAATAATAAAGAGGGCTTCAGAGACTACAACAACCCAAGCCACTAGTTTAATTGTGAATGTGGCCAAGTTGGCCCAAAAGACTGTTGAAAGGGAGGAGGCTGAAAGAAAGAGCCTAATGGAGAAGTATAACATTTTAATTGAAGAATATAGTAAAATGCAACAGAAAAATGTTGAGCTACAAACTGAAGTAGAAAGGTTCAAGTATAGACATACTGGGGAAACATCCAATGCTCCAGGAACTAGCACATCACCTCCCAAAGTAGGGTCAATGCCTCCTGTTTCTCCAAATGTTTCTACACTAGGGTCTCCCATTCAGAATCATGCTCTTACCCCTCCTCTAGAACAAGTTGATGAAGAAATAGAGTGCTCTGTTGATCCAACAAAGAGGCAGCTCATGCAGAAAATTGATCAATTACAGACATCACTAAGGGTAAAAGAAGAGGGTTTTCTTTCAAAAGAAAAACAAATTGTTACTCTTTTTTTGGAGCATTTAAATGAAAAGGTGGATAATAAACTACCCTCTATACATTCTTTGTATTCATTTCTATTTGAAGCGGATCCCTAGGGAAAATAGTCTAGATGTTATGAATAAAGCCTCAAAGTTTGATGTAAATAATAGGCCCCAATCATTGAATTCTACTTATATATTAGTTAAATCATTGCAAGGTTTTTAGACCTTACTAGATGATCTAAGTAGGAAGATTAGGGAATTGGTAAAAAAATTCAATGATTGGGGTAACACACTGTTACCTGATATAACTGATGAGCAGAGGGAAATCAGAACACTCCAACAATGGCAGGATCAAGCAAGTAAAGCCATCAATAATCAAATTAAAATAATTTGTCATGACTTAGATTATGATTTGTTGGTAAATTGTATGGATAAGATTATTGGTACTGGCTCATTTTTAGAATCTTTTGAAAGAAATGCTAATCAGGTAGCGGTAAAGTATTTTCCTTATAGTACAAAGGTAAAAAAAGTGATTAATTTTGACAGGCCAACTGACGAAGAATACTAGAGGTGGGTGGCTAAGTATTTGAATGATGATGAGTAAAAAGAGTGGGCTACCGACAAGTGGCAAATCAGATGCTGTGGTTACAACATTTCTAGTTTTGCATGGATGACTTTCTTGGCATGGGTTTTGCGTGGTTTTTTGTTATTGCATCAACCTTCCTCTGCCGACATGATGAACAAGAATATGCTCCAAGATGATTGTTGTTGTAACGATTTTTGAACAAGAATATTTTTCAAGGTGGTGGCTATTGTAACAAATTTTGGAATATCACCAAGTGCTCCAATTGACTGCTGACAGGTGTACTTTCTGGCCCGGTGCTTGTTTGCTCCATTTTCTATAAGAAGGATTTCAAGGCCAGAAGTACGGGTTAGCAAGTTAGATAATTTTTGTCAAGTCTAGGTGAAGTTGCAGAGCGAATTGTAAAGTCCAATGGTTTTAGAGAAATGCAATTTAGGTTTTGAGTCGTTATATAACAGGTTTTGAGTTCATAGAGATTTAATGTTCTATAACAGTACTAGCATTTGAGTTGAAATGAAAATTTGAGCTCATGTCTCTCCATTGTACATGCATATTTGAACTTTCAATGAAATAACTAAGGGTTGTTTTATCCATCTCAGTGTTGTGGTGTATATGATTTTATTTTAGCTTTAATTCAAGGAATTAATCAAAATGCTTGAATGGGATTATAGGCGGATATGTGTTGTATAAATATTTGATAAGTAGTCCTGGGTTAGAATGCATACTGATGAAATTGTAATGCAATATTGTCAGGGATCTTATATGTGATGTATTAAATCTGTTATAAACCTCTAGATGTTATGAATTTGACTCCTGCAATGGATATATGGCAGTGATCTAAGTTGTAATTATTCGTGTAGTTCAGTATTTGTTTGTCTTTGCCTAAAGCTTGCTACAAATTGCAAATCATTGACTATCTTATACAATGGATTGTGTATAGTTATCTCACGCTCCAGATAGTTGATATTGTCTATGAACAACCAATTCTAGTTGATATTATCTTATCGTGTTGAGCTATTAAGTGAGATCATCTGCTATTGTTAATGTTGTTTATAATAATGGTGCGGGTTGTAAACACATTAAGGGATCACCCTCTCGGGTCTTGCGAGCCAGAGTGTACGAGGCTGCAAAGTCTCGTCGGTTAGTCAAGTCGCCGACACGCCTTGATTAGGTGGCAATTCCATCGGTATATTAGAAGACAAACCTGGTTACATTGTAAAAAGAACCAACATACCCGTCAACCACTGAACAACCACCTCTACAACTGACTTTTTAATCTTTTATGATCACATGAAACATAAAAAACACTAATTTCAAGGTTGTTAACATCACTATTGAAATGTTTTAATTTTTTGACCTTTCAAACATTAAAAAGTACATCATTAAATTAATTATGTAATGGCATAAAAATTAAAAAATATTATGAATTAATTATGTAACCACATAAGTCAAATATAATTCTATCAAGAAATTAATATCAAATAGATAGTATAATCACATAACTTATACATTTCAATTCCATTGATCTTCTTCTTCATCCAACTCTTTGTCTGTATCATCCGATCCATATTGACGTATTATAAAAGATTGGTCCTTATCATCATCATCATCATCGATGTCGGTTTAGGTAACATATTCCATCTACGGATGTCATCTTCATGAACATTAACTCCTACATCATCACGATCTAGTTCCTCCTCTTCGACATCTTCGTCAGGTACATCATCAACTAACTATTGATCTCGATCATCATCTACATCATCTTCTAGTTCTTCGGTATCTTCTTCCACCACATTATACTTTATCGGCCTTCCTCTTGGATCATGTCTAACAACAAATGACCAACCCAATTTACCTAGAACCTTTGAGTAAAATACCTGCTCACATTGGCTTGGAAGAACATAGGGCTCATTTCTAGCTTCGCTTCGATCAACCTTGTATTGAACCATGGTAAATCCATTATCATGTTCAATACTTGATTCTCGAGGATCATTTTTCATTCAATGTAGCCTATACCATGGGGCGGTGAACAAGAAGAACTCGAGAAGGACTTAAAAGTCACACTCAAAGTATATCATCCAAAATCCCATAGTATCAATTTTAGAGAGACTTTTGGATGTATGTTAAACTCTAGATGAAACATTAGTCACCTAAAGAAAGAGTGCGATTCTGATCACAAGTTTTCTTCATGTCATCAATATTTTGATTCGAAATTTTACAACCATTGCACCACATAGCCTTGTGGTGTTTTCACTTAATATGTCAAACATGTAAAAATTATTTGCAATATCGTCAATTGATAAACATATTTATTCTTGGCGAGATATGCAAAGAAAACAATCTCAAGATATATATACATCAATATACTTGAAAATAATTAAATAATATGGGTGATTAATAGCTATATTTATCGTGCCTGTTTATCTCTTAAACCATATGCTAAATCAATTTCCTTTTGTATAACATTGGAATCTCCATTACGATGAGCTTCTTTAACCAATGAAGCCACACCTTTCTATGTTAATGCATGACCAAATTGTTGACATCATTCAATCCATACAGTATCAATCAAGATTGGTGAGGTGGCGTGCAAGTCAATAGTCACATCCCACTCTGACCAACTATACCAAAATAAATTGAAATTCACAAATGGCGGTATAATTGGTTGTCTACGATTATCACGACCTTAATTTATAATTTCAATGTATATTGAAGATTAAAAATTAAATAAGTACAATATACATAAAACCATATGTAAAATGTATTCCAATTAATCTCCATGACCATCTTATAATTACCTCTCACTTTCCTCAATCTACCTTTCCCCAACGGGTACTCCCCTTTGAATTTGTTAATGGAGTTGGAATCCCAAATGTGATCTAAATGGATCTTTGCTGCAAACTTAGGAAGATATTCACTAATGTACACCATGGTCTGGTATACCATATATCCCTCCACCATAGAACCCTCAGGATGTGCTCTTTGTCTAACCAAAGCCTTCAAAAATTTCAAGTGCCTCTCAGCCATCCACACTGACCTTGTGTGTACAAGTCCACACAATTCAATCTCCTCAACTTGGTGTACGAGGTAGTGTTCTTGTGCATTGAAAAATGTTGGTAGACGCTTTTGTATTTTCACACATTAAGGCAGAAATTTTTTTTTTTTCTTCCAATAATTTATATCTTCTTTATGGATTTATTTAAGATGATAGCCATCTACAGAGTGATTCAAAGGTGCAAATATATTAACAATTTTTACAAAAATATAGTATATTACATAACAAGTAAAACAAAATGCTTAATTATAAGATGTATCTGATGAATTGAACAAATCTCACTACTTACCTCATGTATTTTCCAAGATCATATATAACTTGCTTCACATTGTTGTCAAAGTTGTCTGGGAGAGATAGAGGTAGAACGTACTGCAACAATTATAAAATGATCTTTTCATTATTTTTCCAAAAGTATTAAACACAATACACTGAAAAGTACATGCATTATACAAGTGTATATAATATACCATAATAATTACCTTAATGAAGGTATGCCAATCATGCGTTTTCATCCCTGACCCAAATTCACCTTTCTTTGTTATTATATTGTTTATGTTCGCAGCAAATCCTGTGGGAAATTGAATTTTTTGTATGACTTCTTTTATAGCATTGATTTGTTGCTCTGTTAATAACCAAGGAAGGGTACTTATATTAATTTTGTCTCCATCACTATTTAATTGAATGACATTTTTCATTGCATGATTGGCTTCTGAATGTCACTCTAATTGCAATGTAATTTTTTCTTTGTCATGCCTTCCATCCAATATTTTCCATAACATTTCTGTTATATTCTTTCGATATGCATTGTATCAAACAAATGCATAATTTGTAACTACTCATAGTAGGGCAACCTACTAAATTATGCGGAATAACTTTTCAATCACGTAGGAAACCATCCATTAATGCCTTGGCGATATAGGATTCATTTCCATTCCATTGTCCATTTACATTGTCCAATTATTTATTCTTCTTCAATATAAATATAAATTCCATTTATATCCTTCATGTTTGATCCAATAACCTTGTTGATTCTATTATATTCCAACTTCCATTCCATTCCATTCATTTGACATGGTCTCCTCTTTCCCATTGTTTATGTTTTCATTGAATTCCACTGGGCTCTCACCCAGTGCACCTACTCATCAAACACTGGCACCCTGAAACTTGTTGAGGCAGGTGGATTTCATCTTTGGACCACAAATTGGACATGCAAATTTTCCCTTTGTTTGAAGACCTGCAAGATGATATATAATTGGATTAAATATGTCCATTTTTATAATTATATATAATGAATAGATTATTTTAAAAACATTCATGATATCTACTTCATCAAATTAAATATTGTTAAAGTGTAGTCGAATGTTATAACATACCACAAAAATGTGTTAGCCCTGGGGCATCATGGTGTCCATACAAGTATTGCATGGAATTGAAATTGTCTTTGTCCTATTGGTCTAGAGACATCATACATAGTGATGCCATTCCATAACTTTAGTAACTCATCGATAAGAGGCTCGATATATACATTCATATCTTTAACTTGGTACTTACCTAGTTGAGATCAACATAAACATTACATAATTATTATAACCATTTTACTGCAATATATATAAATTAATGTACATGACTATTAAATGAAAAAATAATAAGTTATTATGCAACAAATAAGACAAATGAGATGCTACTACGTTAAAAAAAATTGATGTAAAAAAATACCTAGGAAAATCATTGACAACATTATGTGCTCCCTCTTTATTGACATCCATGGAGGAATGTTATTATTGATAGTAAAAATAGGCCACACTGAGTAAATAGATCGCAGCTCTCCAAATGGATTGACACCATCCACTCCCAATAAAAGCTTGAGATTACGAGGTTCTTCTTTAAAGTGTGGCCATTTTTCCTCCATGTCCCTAAATGCAGAACCATCCATAGGCATTCGAAGAATGTCATCTCCACTTATATTCTGTGCATGGTAATCCATTAATTGCACTAAGCTTTCACACCTAAATAATCGTTGCATACATGGAATTATGGGAATATAACGAAGAACCTTGTGATACACCTTTTTTGTTAGTTGATCTATTCGATATCTACTGATATGACATTCTGGGCATTCTGTTGCAAATTCCTGTTGTTTATGATATATAATATGATCATTGGGACATGCATCTATTGCTTGATACTCCATTTCGATATCTTTCATAATGGCACATAAATATCGGTATGAGCAAGGTAAAATATTTGATGGTGTTAATGAAAATTCACCAATCAATCTACAACAAAAAATAATTTGTTCATATAAAGAATATTTATGGTACATATTTCATTTTTTATTTACTAGTGATGAACTAACAACAATTCAAATAGATGAAAAAAGATGACATATATGACATACCTTAACATCCGTGAGATTGCTATGTTTGATAGACCATTCATAACCTTCAAGTTCAACAACAACAATACAACAGAGAGAAGAGTTGTTTCAGAGCCTTCATAAAGGGGCTTGTATGCCTTGTCAAGTATAGGTAAATCATGAACATCATCAAACTCATCTTGATCATCATGATCAGCTCTGCCACTACATGTGTCACAGATCAATGTATTTGTACCATCATCTTCAACTGTGTTTTCTGGTGCATGATCATCTTTTTTTAATAGGATCATTAACTTCATCTTCGATATTCACAACTCCATTGTTCGTCCACTTGCAAAACCACATTCTCCGAACCATGATAATCCATATCATCTGCCCTAGGGTGCCCAACCTTTATAATAATGATTAACACAAATAAACCATGATCATGATCAAGTGATTATATATATATATATAATGTTAAAATGATATAAATATTTACAAATTCAATCAATATAAACACATATAATGAACAACTTACCAATGGACGATAATCATTCCCCCCTTCAACATGACCATGCTACCTACAATGTTTCTCAGCTGCTGTTGTGATTAAAAGTCATCTCGTCTTTAAGCCCTTGCAATTATTGCAAGGATAATAACATTTCCCATCACCCTTTCTTTTCAATCTAGCCCACAATCTATCAAGTGTCTCTTCATTTTGTTTTGGACTAATATTATCTGACATGATTTTTCTTTCAAGGTTGACTATTTAGATCTTAAAAAAATATCAAACTCACACTCCAATAATTTTTATTCATAGACAGGTAATATAATCTAATAATTTTGATATTTTACACTAAAAAAATTTGGCATGCAACCACCCCTGCAAAAGAGAAGATAGTCTAAAGTTAATGACCCCAAAAAACACTTTCAAATGCTAATTCCAAAACTTATTAAATTCTGATTTTAATATGATTTCCAACCGTTAAGACTCCTAAAATCAGAATAAACTCCTACAACAATGGAGGTAGCGAGCTAGTAAGAGTAAGCGACCCATTCCTAAGGAGCAACAAGTCAGAATCATCATTGCTAATGTCAATATGGATTTATCCTTTTAGTTAAAGATGCAATGTGTCACTTCTTATGACGAGCTTATCCTTAGGGCCCTCAACATTGAGAGAGCTCCCTAATTAAAAAAAATAGAAGCATTGGTAAGAGCATGATTAGGGTACAAACCCTAGGCCTCCGTAGAAACATAAACAATAACTATAACAGATTAGTGATGTTGCAATACCAGAAAGATTGAGACATTATTGGTAGGTAATAAAAGACAATCTAAAAGATTGTAGCCAATAACAAGCACACTATGTAGCTTAAAGACATTTGTAAATGCAATCTACAAGAAGAAGAAGAATGATAGTCACTTGAGATGATAGCCAAAAGAGAGGTTTGAGAAAGTGACAAGATAATGAAGCTCAAACCCTTGCATACAGTAAAGGGAGATTCTACTGAGTTTCCTTACCCCTCGCTGACCTTATGGGTTTTTCAAATTTTGATAGTGCTAGACAAGGCAACGTAACGAGAATGACCGCCCAAATGAAGTAACAATGGTAATCATAGGTTCAATGTTTCTTCTTAGCCATTAATGTATAATGGAGGTAGTGGATTGCAATGTTTGAGCAGTGTTTTGAGACTCATCAAAGATGGGAGAATAGTGAATAATACCTTGTGGACTGTGAAGTAGTGTCAATAAGGTTGAAGGATCTTAAGAACTACAATACCATGATACAATGAGTCCCCTGTAGTAAGTAGGCAGTCTATAGGGCATAGTTTGATTTTATAGAAGGATGCTCATGAAAGGAATCTTCAAGTGATAGTGAGTGAGTTGTTTAAGATTGCAGCTGAGGGTGCAATACCCAGTCTTAAAGGAAGTTAGCAAAGCAGTAAATGTGCAAGAAAATCAAATCATACACAACAAACAAGTCACAATGTTATCTTCCACAATGCCTTGAGTTTGAAGAAAAAAATCTCATTGTATCTTCATAATGAAAGTGGTGACCTTAATGGTCAATCACTGACAACCATGATTTTAAAACATGCTATTGTGCTTATGGAGGCAACATTTTAAGCAAGGCAGTGAGTGGTGGTTTGGAACAATGGTAGGTATGAAGGACTTGCTTTATACGCATACTATGCAGTCTAGCTTAAGACATCATTCTTAGAAGATATTGAAGGTGGATTATGGAACTCAAGGGTTATCATGAAAAAGATTAAAGAAAAGACTGAGATCTATTTAAAAGCCATGGTCATGAATATATTAAAGATGTCACATGAAAAACCCTAGTAGCTGGAGTAATGAATACAGTGCCAAAGAGGATAGTGTGTCGGGGCAGATTTAGGAGATCTCCACATTATCTAATTACAGGGAAATACATCATTTATTAATTTTTTTAATTAAAAGAAATCATTCTAAACCCTATATAGGATACATTGATACTTCAAAAGCCTCTGAAGGAATTTGAGATTATGCAAATATATGTCAAGTAACATTCATAAGGTTTAGAAAATCTTGATCACTCTCTAGAATAGCCCATTAAACATGGGTTGTGCTTGAATGCACTACATAATTGATATAACACAATCACTCTGCATATCAACCAGAGTTATAGGCTCTTTATTGCAGCAAGAGGTAATCACTCTTCGATCATGCTATAATTACATCCTAACCTGTTAAACTTGAGACAACCTGAATGCACCCAATGATGATTGACACCTACATTATACAACCTGAATTAACTACATTATATGAGTGCCTCCATTTCTATCACAACATAGCCACATTAAACTTGGGTCACACATGAATGCATCATTTGTTATAGCACAACTGTGCCACATGACCAATAGAGTTATGGATCACATAATTATAGTCACAAGAATCTGTTCCTTGGTTGTGATCTTATGGTGATTCCACACAACAAAATCTGGACATGAAATTCTCAAAACCCTTAACCTCTAAAAATGAAATCTGATGAGATAATGTTGCTTTAAAATATGATTTTCAAACTTGGAACTACAAATTTGACTTCACAACTGAATTCTGCAAAAAGACAATTACTACCCTCAACCTGGCGATATCCTCTTGAATTTTTCCTGATTTTTCAAAAGAAAATCATCCTTAGTTCTCCACAAACTATCTCAAGTAGAGAAAAACATGGTTGCAATAAATCAGGCGCGAACTCACTTTTCTTTATGTGGCCACAATTTGTTTTTTTTTTTCTATTTTTCCTGTTTGTCGCAAATTCGACGAAAATGATAGCCGGCTTTTCGACGAGCCCCAGTTTCGTCAAAATTTTGATGAACGTTGGGGATAAACTTTCAAAAATTGAAAATTACACATCAAATTTTACAAGCACTCGACGAACAACAAATTTTACATATTTCGTTGGATAGTTTCATTGGATTTTGTAGTCAAATGTATTAGTGTGTGGAATTGATAAGTGTTGAAGTTTTTAAGTATGAATTTTGTGACAACTGATTCACCCCCCCTCTCAGTTGTCCTGCGCCTGTTTAACACATGACCTTGTCTTCAAAAATGATTTTCATCTCTTGAATCATGATTACTTAATGAATACCATTATTTGCATTCACCATCATTTCTCTTGATTTAATCCTAATGGGAAAACACATGTCATTTATGGTGGTGACTTAAAGGCTCACAACCCTAAGTTATGTGTGCTTGTTCAATAGGATTAAAGTGAGATGAATTTACCTTTGTACCCCTCCTCCTTGGATGATCATTGGACTGTTTCTTTTAATGCAAAAATGTATGAATGTCCTTTTTCTTACTTACTACTCCATATGACTCATGACGGTTCCAACTAGGACTTGATAGCTCCTCCATTATTTATTGATGGATGCATAATTAAACTTGATGCATCTATAATTGAACTTGATGCATCTATGCTTCAATGTTCACAAAAATCCCTTGTTTCTTTATTAAAATGGATCTTGGATCCACTTAAGAAGATTGAAAGACATATTCAATAGAGTATCAATAGAGTATTGTCCCTTTTAGCATGATGGTAGCCTATTGTTTGATTCACTATGAGAAGATGAAGAGTAACTTTCTTGATAGTTCACATTGTTTGTTACATCTTTTGAATCTGATAATGGAAGTTGATCAACTAGTATGATTCTATATTGATTTAATGCATCAATAATATGTTTATCATCGATTTGATTGAGTTGCTCAATTTCCTATCCCTCCTAAAGCACATGAGGGTAGCATTTTGGGCTCAACCCTTGTGGGAGCCACATTTTACTCCACATGTTGTAATTAGTTGAATCAAAACAGTAACAAAATTTTTTCTTATATCTGCACAAAGAACAAACAAGTTAGATAAACAAAGCAAATGATAGGTGTTTTTGGTTACACTTTTTGTTTTCTTGGACACCTATGGTATGCTGTCTAGTTTAATGCTTATGGACATTAGATTACATGTTTATGGATGTTTTGCACATATTCTAATTAGTGACCTTTCATTGCTTCTAACAACACTCTTTTTTTAGATGCAGGAAACCTAGGAGCAGCAAAGAGAGCATCAAATAGAAGTAGGACAAGCAAGAAAGATTGAGGATGATGCAGGACAAGGAAAATGAGATTCATCATTCCAGACAATGATGGGTCCCTTTTCATTTTATGTGCATTTCTTTTTTTAATCTATAAGTGTATAGTCTTTTCTTCATAAGTATTAGAATAGCCAGTCCCTTGGCTTGTGAGGGACATTATACACTTATGATCATCAATAAAGATTACATTTGCAATAAATGTTGGATCTCTTTCTTATTGTATGCAATTGCACAACTGTAATAATGCAACCTTTTGACAATCTCTTTTATGCACATAGATAAAATTTAGTAGAAAGTGATATGTATCTTTTAATGTTTAAATGAAAACACAATCATAAGTCTACCTAATTTAGCTAGAAGCAAAATCAAGTAACTGGTTTGTAGTAACATTGAGGATGACCTCCAAGAAATCATTCAATTCAAAACTATCAACTAATGGAAGATTAGGAAAATTTGAAAAGAAGGAAATATTTAGCTATGTCCTCTTCACAATCTAGTCTAGTCCCATTAGAAGTATTTAGGAATTTGATCCTCTTTCTTGGTCTATGCTTCAAATAAGATTGATGGAAAAAATTAGTGTTTATATTCCCTTCTCTTAGCCATTGGATTCTTGATTTATTTTTCTAGAAGATCTCTTCCTTTTTGTTTATTTTATGCCATTGATCTCTCAACTCCCTTTCTTTATTACAAATCTTGTCATCCAAAATACCCAGTTCCATTAAATCTTGGATCTCCTTAATTTTCAATTTTAAGTCTTTCTTAGTAGTAAAAATGTTCCCAAATGAATACTTGTTTCATCCCTTAACCTTTTCTTTGATCCTTTTCAGCTTCTAAGTTAATTGAGACATGGGAGTACCATCACAAGGTAGATTCCACCATTCTTCAATCAAGGATTTGAAGTCTGGGTGAAGTGGTCACATTATCTCATATCTAAAAGGGTAAGGCCTTTTATTCATTTTGTCCTCCCATTCCAAAAGGATATCACTATGATCTTATCTTGTTCTTGGGAAGGCAGTTGAAGAGAGGTTTCACAAGATGCTCCAATTAGAAGAAATAAGAAACCTGTCCAATTTGACTTGAATTAGGTGACTCCCCTATCTCCTATTAGACCAAGTAAAAAGAGATCTTGTCAGAGGAATATCCATTAGACCTATAGAGTTGAGAAAACTTGAAAGGTCCAACATACTATCAAAAAAATGAGTTAATTTTTATCGGAAAATTTTCCACCCAGTGTATTCCACATATCAAGCCTATCAAGTCTCTAATTAGGACCATAAATTTTGACCATATTCCATTTGGCTAATGTAATATTGTCTTCTAAACTAACTAAGAGACTATTTTTGTTATTTAAATCCAACCTTCCAACAAGCCTTAAGGATTTCCAACAAGTTGCAATCCCATTCGAGGCTCCCTCAGCATCACTAACTTCAAAATCTACTCTAGGCCAAAGCCATTTAATAACTTTCTCAAAGATTTCTCTTTTCATTTTAGTCTCCTGAATCATTAAGATGTTCGGTTTCACATCAGCTAGGAAATCCTTCAACATATATTGTTTATAGGGGCCATTGAGTCCCCTAACATTCCAAGACAATACATGCATTAAAACAAGATAGAAAAGGTAGTATCAACTGATACTACTCCAAGTGGGATCTAATAAACTCCCTTCTTTTTTGATTTATTCCCTTCCAAAGAGTCAAGAGTTTGTTGCTTAACCACAACCACATCTCTTGTAGTTTCTTTAATCCTCAATTCTTTTAGTTGAGGTCTTCCCACTTTTTCATTTCCTCCTACATTTGTTTTTTTTTCTTTTTTCTTGACTTGGTATTAATCCACTCTTCATCTACCACACCATCTTTTTGAGGAAATTTAACCTGCTTTTCCTGGTTCCTTCTTGACTTTCTTTCTTTGTATTACCTTTTGGCATATGGCCATCCCCCAACTTTAGTTCTGTTGAAGGGAGCTCAGGGGTAGGAATTGGAGGTTTTTCCAATTGGCTGACAAACTCTCCTTCCTTGGGAGGCTCATTAGGTTGTTCTTCACCCACTAAATCCTAAGAAAAAAAGTTATCCTCCATTTTCATTTCTTGGTTCAAGAAGTTTTCCCTAAAGGGTGGGAAGAAAGACCCATTCACCTCTTCCTCCAAAGAAAGCCTACCCACATTCTTCATTACAATGTCTTCATTTAAGGCTAGGCCCTTTGAAGCATGCACTTCTTGAGGATGGGGCTTTGCTATATCTAAGAGCAACAAACCTTTGTTGGGAGTAGGAAAACCTGACTCCTTTATCAAGCTCATAGGAGTTACATTCTTTAAAGGTGAGATTTGTTGTGTTTCAATTTGGGGCATTCCAGAATCTAGAGGGATTTGGTTGCAAGCATCCTGCAAATGCCCAAATTTATTGCACCTTTGACAAAAAACCATAGCTTTTTCATACTCCAACGGTTCAACCCATCTTCCAAATTTTGATTTTAAGGTCACAAAGGTGGGAAGAACTATGTTAACAACCACATTTACACATATCCTGGCATTAACCAGATGGGATTTAAGGAGGTTCACTTTATCCACCATAACCAATGTTCCAAAGGAATCAACAATCCCCTTAAAAACATTTTGGTGCCATAATTCTAGAGGCAAGCCAGGAAGCTAAACCAGATGGGAGCGACTTTTCCCAGATCAACGGAGGCATCAAACCCTAATTTCCACTTACACAGGGACAATATATTCTTGAAAATTTTATCAAAATATTTATAAATATAATTTACATAGAAAATTTTATGTCATTATAGTACATCATCTTTAAATTATTCATTATATGCTTGTTATAACTAAAATAATGTGATACTTTTTAAAAAACTAATTTTTAGAAGCACAAAAATTTCAAAAGGTGGGACACACTATTATGCAGTTACCTATTTTCTTCCATCTTATCATAAATTTTTTGAATAGATTAAGAGGTCTGAAAAATATAATTTTATACACATGAAACATCAAAAATAATAATAATAAATGATGTCAAAAAATTCTTGAAAAATAACTTTGCACTCTATATCAATACCCTAATTTAATGATTGTTAAATTCTAACCTATATGCAAATATTAGTTCCTTATAGATACTTGATATGTCTAAATTATAATTATTTTTGGTTAAAATATTCAGTAAAAATTACTAATTTAACATGAAAGAACTAGATCGTTAGTCTTAACGATTATTGTTAACAAATTTATTGAAATATTACTTTTTGTTCAATATTATATTTTATATTCAACATGACTTAATAAAACAAGGCAAAATGAGAATAAGCATGATTAAAAATTAATAAAATATAATGCATGTTTAATCAAAATATTTATAAATATAATTTACATAAAATTTCATGTCATTATAATACATCTTTAAATTATTCATTATATGCTTGTTATAACTAAAATAATGTGTTGGACCTAAATCCAAACTATCAAGATATGGTTAAACTTGCAAACATAGTCATTAAGGAAGTGTTCTTGTAGGATAATGTATTACATAAGAGCATACAAAAATATAATATCTAGAACAGGGAAGCATATGTGGATGGGATTTTTCCCAGACATTATTTGCACCATAAGGTTGGCTACATAAATGTATACATTGTAATGAAAATATCCTTCGAGAATAATTCATCAAGTTATTTGTATAGAGCATTAACTCACCATCATTTTGAAGTAGGGGATGATATGGAGATGAGCTTCAAAGAAAAATACCATGCATTGTCATTTCTATTAACTCATCACTTTCATCACGAAGACTGCTCCAACAAACAAGTGGCTAAATAGAAAGAGGTGGTGGAATCTGTAGAATCTCAAGCTGAACAAAGTAACATAAATGCACATCAGGTTAGCACAATTCCACAAATACTAGATATGAACATCACAACAAAATATCAATCAACTCCACTGACATATCAAAGCATGCATAAAGGGGAAAGGGTGGAAAGCACGTTTGTAGGAAATGCTTGAAAGCATGAACCGTTTGGAGAAGCATAGTTTTAACTTTTAATATGTTGTTTTAAAATCTAGCAAGTTGGTATGGTTTAGGTTTCCTTAGAATTTTGACAAGCTCAGAAATTCCTAAAAGTATGATCATGTTGTGTAATGCCCCGTCATAATAACCTAAGGAATGTTGCAATAGTGTATAAAAGTGAAATAATTTTTTTTTAAGTATTAATATTAAGTTAATTAGTTGCATACATTCATTAAGTTACGCGACGTTACACTACTTGAGTTTCCATAGACGACTTTAGTATTTTGCATTGCATATATTTAATTAATCATAAACATAAAATAAACATCACATAACATTGAATTCCATTCAAGATAATATAAAGTACTAACATGTTTCTTACATTGCATTTAATAAGATATTACAATACTCATCCATCTGATGAGGTAGTTCAATAATAATTACATTTTACAATGTTCACCTCATAACAGTTGAGGGATGCTTTACAATACAAGTTTTACAATAAAGCAATAAAGAAAGTACATCTATTTCCAAGTACAATCTCTCCATCCATGAAGCTCTCGATGCCATGATCATAAACTGGGGACCCAACGGAGTAAGGTGCATGTTCCACCCAACCATGTGGTACCCGTAGGTCCACCCCCCGTGCTAGGAGATAGTAATATGGTTACCTAGACATAATCTACTAACCCTAGACACAAGTACAAAACTGACTGATGGTTACATTGCTTCCAGATTTTAGACAATTGAATGAACTACATACACAAGGTTAACTGTTATTTTAGGTGGAGTGTCATCACAATATATTGCAAAGGTTACCCTAGTGTTTCTTCCTAGGTTCCGGCCCCCAACTTGGGTTACCTTGGTAACCTCTTACGAAACCCAGCCCCATTGCAAATCATTGCGGAATCAAATGTCTTTTGAAGAAACAAGACACCGATTTTCCATTCCAGGCCTTCTCATCTTATACTCAAGACTGAACTAGCTCAAGAGTCACTAAGTGAGGCATAATACTCTTGTTAAGAATTTTAATCTAACTACTGTGTTATTTAGTTATCACTAACTTACTAACTCTTTGTAAGTTACCCTGACACCACTTTGTGTGTCGGCCCTTACACCGAGCCACTCCCCTAAACATAACAAAGGAATCTAAACTTTCTTGACTAAGGTTTACAAGGTGTACAGAAATACAACAATGACTATGTTCATACAATCAGGTGTCTAAACACTACACAAATACCATGTACACAACCTTAGCTAACTCAAGAATTTAACTTTAACAATCACAATCCCCACTTTTACAATTGGTCTGGAAGACGTGAACAACTACGACATTCCCAATTTGCCCAACTAGAAACACAATTAAAGCAAATTAAGAAAATTACACATCTACTATTCAAATTTACTATATCCAATCAGTCAAATATAATTTGCATGAAAACAAGTCAATTTGATTAAATTACATAATCAAATATTCTAAATTATAACTTTCACAATTTCATATATATTGAAATAATCATCAATTATCCAATGCAACTATTTCATAAAAAACCAGATTTTAAAACATACTCAAATTTTCCCAAAAAAATTAAAATAATCATTTAAATTATCTTATTTAAATAATTATTTTATCTTATTAATTTACATATTATTAAATTTAATTATATCCTATTTTCATTTATTAAAACATCATTTATTTATTTATAAAAATCTATATATATATAATATATTATAATATTATATAATATATATAATATATTAAACATATTATATAATATATATAATATATTAAACATATTATATATAAAATATATATAATATATTAAACATATTATATAATATATATAATATATTAAACATATTATATATAAAATATATATTACAAAATATATTATATAAAATAAAAAAAAATTAAAAGAAATAATAAAATTTGTTTTACCCTATGGCAGGGCCGGCTGCCCTACACACAGCCGAACCCTCCATGGGTGCGACTGTGTGGGCAGCGCCAGCGCTGCCTGTGAAGGCAGCGCAGGGCGCTACCCTCACCGCCGCTCCCTATGGGGGTCGGCTGTGAGGGTTAAGCCCTCTACATGGCCGAACAAATATATATATATATATTTTTAATAAACATTTAAAATTTTAAATGAAAATCTTTGGCGATTTTAATAATCGCGAACGGTGTTTCATTTTAAATTCACTCAATGCGAATTTTGTACAACAAATTTTAAATAAATATTTTCATTGATATATATATACATTTGTATATGTATATGTATATATATATATATTTCAATACATATACATATATAAATATATATATATTATTATCAATGACAATAAAATTACAATATCTATACAATTATTTTCAACAAATTTTTCAACAAGAAATTGGAAAAAAAATTCTTTCTGAACAATTTATTCTCAAAATTATAAATACAATAACTGATATTTTCATTACAGATCTCCAAAATGATCTCCAATTTTAACAGATGATTTTAACATGAAACCTTCAATGATTTTGTCAATTTCTTCTGTAGGTTTTCTACTGTTTGAAATAAATCTTTGTTTGCCCCTTTTATTTCTCTATAAATTCCTTTTTTTCACAATTTAATAAACAGAGAGGAAATCAAATTTCACAAATTATTTTCTAAATTTCCTGAGAAAAATTTACAGGAAACACAAAATAAATATTTCCTCACAGATTCTTTTTCTGAAGAAAAATGAATTAAAACAAGAAAAATACCTGTTCTCCCGTGATTTGAAGAACTTAATTGTTGAAGAGTGAAACCTTTGCCTGTAGAGTGCAATTCTCCAACTTCTCCAAAAAACCAAATCCAAAAGAAATCCAAACCCAATCACAAAGATCTTCCCACCAAAGGGATCTTCCACAAAAATACAACTGAACAGAGGTAATCACAATTTTTTTTTAAAAATACTTTTAACAACAAATTCCTCTTTCAATTTCCCGTGAAGAAAAATTGATAACCCCCTGTATTTCCCAAATCCTAGATAATATATGTGAACAACCTCAACCAAAAATCATAAATGCACTGGCACACTTGTCGAGAAGTACCAAAATATCTTCTCAACAACTTCTCGGCAATCTTGCCTTTCAAGATTTGCATGATTTCATTAATTTATTTAAAATTAACAATTTTAAATTGCAAATATATATTTAATAATAAAATATGCCATTTCCAAATAATATTTAAATTTCAATAAATCTATACACACACAATTTAAAACAATTTTAATTTAACTAATTAATTTATTTAGTTAAATAAATTTAATCTTAATGATCAAATCATTTAACCAAAAAAACTAATTAATTAATTAATAAAAGTAAATCTTATTTTTCCAACAATTAAAAATTAATTGAAATAACAATATATTAAAGAATATTAAACTATCATTACAATTAAAAAATTTACCTTTCAAGCAATTAATCCAAACAGAAAAAGACAAGACAATCTATGACTTTGAACTAAACAGATGATGTACTATGATCGCTCGAGTTGTAGACTAGGCTAGGATGAACTAAACTACTACCTCCCAATCAACATATCCGTTGAGTCTTGACACGCTCAGACCTGAGTAACCAGGTGGAGTCGGTGTCATGTACCTACAATCCTACAACCAAGCAAAAACATGCATATATATATATAATCCATTGTACAGGCACACAGTGCAGAGAAAATCACAGACATCACAAGGCACTCGCAAGCGAGTGATGCGATTTCGTTCTCCACACCAATACACGTCACATCAGACTGATGAATTAAATAACTGTTAGTCCATCATAAACATATACATAGCAATAATCATCTGAAAGAAAACATCTACGCTATCTCAAAGCATATCAGAAATCAAATATCGCAATACAATGTATCATCATGTCTCAGAGTAAATCCACTATCGCTCAAAACTAGCAATCAAAATATCCAAACCAAAGTACCAAAGTCTAACAGTATAAAAACGTGCAACAAAAAACATAAGAATAAATGGAGGGGTACTACATCCTCCCCCCTAGGATCAGGCTTGCTCCTGAAAGCCTGCGAACAGATAGGGATAAAGTTCCCTCATGCATGTCGCATCCTCCCAAGTAGCAGAAGCCTCATGGCTAGGATCCCATTGGACCCTCACCTGATCAACGTCTCGACCCCTGAGACCGAGCGTTCGGCGCTGTAGAATGGCCACGGGCTCCAAAGCCAGCTGCCCGTCGTCTACCTGTAACACATTCCAATCAAGTACATGAGATATGTTGGGATGATATGGTCTAAGAACTGATACATGAAAAACATCATGAATATGTGACAAACTGGGTGGTAAGGCAAGTCGATACTCCACAGGACCAATTCTCTCTAAGATCTCAATTGGCCCAACGAAACGAGGCGCAAGCTTAGAGCCTTTTCCATAATGGATTGAACTCTTTCGTGGTCGCACTCAAAGAAACACTCTATCACCAACAACAAATTGTCGGTCTATCCTATGCGCATCAGCATACTTATTTTGCCTATCCTATGCTGCTATCAAATGTTCTCTAATACGGTCAACCTGTTGCTCCATGTCTTGAAGCATCTCAGGTCCAAGTAACACCCTATCCTCTAGTCGATCCCAACTTAGTGGAGTTCGACAATGGCAACTGTATAATGCCTGAAATGGTGGCATACCTATGGAACTCTGATATCCGTTATTGTAAGCGAATTCTACTAAATACAGATAATCCTCCCAACGTGATTGTTGGTCCATTACGTACATCCTAAGCATATCCTCTAATATTTGATTAACTCTCTCTATTTTTCCGTCGGTTTGAGGATGATACGCTGAACTAAAGTTCAACTATGTGCCTAGAGCATGTTGTAATGAAGTCCATAGGGCTGAAGTGAATACGGGATCTCTATCAGAAATAATCCTACGAGGAATCCCATGCAATCTAACGATATCCTCCATGAATATCCTAGCTACGGATGAAGCATTGTATGATGACCATACTGGTGAGAAATGAGCTACCTTAGTCAAACGGTCAACAGTTACCATAATGGCATCATGTCGACGTGATGACGTAGGTAACCCTACAATAAAGTCAACGGATATAATATCCCATTTCCATTCAGGAATGAGATGTGGCTACAATAATCCAACGGGATGTTGATGCTCAGCTTTAACTCGCTGGCATTCAAGACATCTCGATACATAATCAGCAATATCACGTTTCATACTAGGCCAGAAATACAATTGCCGAAGATCAGCATGCATTTTCTTAACACCTGGATGAGCTAAGTACAGAGCTCGATGTGCTTCAGTCATAATTAATGTACGAAGACCCTCAAAATATGGTACATAAATATGACCTAAGTGTTGTAATATACCATCTGATTCTAGGACATATCCTACAAATCGACCTTCTAAAGGTCTACCAGATTCAATCTCTAACCTCACTTCCTGATACAATCTATCAGTAGGTAGTACTGCTAATATTTGACCTCTCAAATCTACTTCAAGAGTAGTAGCCGAGATCTCATGTCGACAACGACTAAGAGCGTCAGCCACTACGTTCTCCTTTCCTTGAACATATCTCACTTCAAAATCGTACTCACACAAGAACTCCATCCACCGTCTCTGCCTAGCAGTCAAGTTAGGTTGCGTAAAAATGTATTGTAGACTACGGTGATCAGTGTGAAGTTCGAAACAATGACCTAACAAGAAATGTCTCCACCGAACTAATGCATGCACTACCGCAGCTAGTTCTAAATCATGAGTGGGATAGTTTAATTCGTGATCCTTGAGTTTGCAAGACTCATAATCAATCACTCACCCATCTTGCATCAAAATTGCTCCCAAACCCTCTAAGGATGCATCTGTGCAAACTACGAAATCCTTAGTAGGATCAAGAACAATCAATATAGGCGCATTAGTCAACTTTTCTTTAAGTGTCTAAAAATCCAACTGACACTGTTTTGTCCAAACAAACTTCTTCCCTTTTCTCTGAAGAGACATAATAGGATGACCAATTCTAGAAAATCCCTCAACAAACCGCCTATAGTAACTAGCTAGACCCATAAAACTATGAACTTCACCTACATTAGTAGGCGCGGGCCAATCTACAATAGCTTGAATCTTTGAAGGATCCATAGCAATACCTTTACCAGATATCACATGTCCAAGATATTTAATCTCAATTTGAAAGAAGTCACACTTCTTCAGGTTCGCATACAATTGATTTTCCCTTAAACATTGCAATACATGTCTTAAGTGTTCTTCATGTTCCTTCATGTTTCTTGAATAAATCAAAATATCATCGAGAAATACAAGGACAAAGCGATCAAGGTATGTATGAAAAACACCATTCATTAAACTCATGAATATTGATGGTGCATTCGTTAACCCAAACGGTACTACTGTGAATTCGTAGTGCCCATAACGAGTTCGAAAAGAAGTTTTATGAATGTCTGCTTCGGCTATACGCAATTGATGGTAACCAGATTTCAAATCGATTTTAGAGAACACATTAGCTCCCTTGATTTGATCAAAAAGATCATCGATTCTAGGCAAAGGATAACGATTCTTAATCATAACCTTGTTCAATTGACGATAGTCAATGCACAATCTAAGTGATCCGTCCTTCTTCTTTATGAAGATAACAGGTGCTCCCCAAGGGGAAACACTTGGACAAATGAAACCCTTTTCTAATAGTTCCTCTAACTAAATACGAAGTTCCTCTAACTCCTAAGTCGTCATTCTATATGGAGCTCTAGAAATAGGCTTAGCTCCAGGAACTAAATCAACTCTAAAGTCAATATCCCTCTTCGGTGGCATTCCAGGTATGTCATCGGGAAACACGTCAGCAAATTCCCTAAGAATAGGATGATCATCAAGAGATACCTCTCGACTCTCACCTTCTTCTAAATCAGTAACTGTTGTTGCAAACAGTTGACAACCCTGACGTAGACATCTCTTTAATTGCATAGCAGATATCATCCGCAAAGAGATAGGTCTTTGAACACCTATGATTTCCACTTTCACACCTAAATCATTAATGCAACTAACAGTCTTAATTTGACAGTCAATCACAACATGATGAGATGCTAGCCAATCCATACCTAATACTATGTCATACGATCCTAAGGGTGTAACATATAAATCTACTGAAGTAGTTAACGTACGAATTTTAAGTTCACAATTATGTACTAAGTTCTCTACCGCTATTTTCACCCCAGAGGCGAATTCAACCTGCCACTTACCACCTTGTTTTACCGCCACAAGACCACGTCGGTCAACGGTGGTTGGTGAAATAAAGGAGTCGGTAGCTCTGGAATAAAAAAGTATGGAAACACTAACACCATGTAACTTACCTGAAGTCTCGACCACTGTGTTCTGGTGATTGGCTTGGCGGTCATTAACCGCAGCAGATATTGTATGTGATCTTCCTGCATCACCCACTGTAGGCTCTGAAACTGTAGGTCGAGGCCCAAAACTAGTAGAACCTCTCATCGGACACTGCCTAGCTATGTGTCCCTGCTGTCCACACGAGTAACAACCTATGCCTCTACCGAATCCTCTGCCACCCGAAGGTGCATTGGATTGCTGGAAACTACCTCTACTGATAGGAGACTAAGCACTCTGCGCAAGCTGATCCTGCCTATTGCACTTGTTGCGCCACCAGTTGCGACCCTTTCCTATTTGTGGACTATTATTACCTTGTTGTGGTTGTGGATTATTATTATTTTGAGGTGTACGTTGTTGTTGTTGCTGCCCACCCTTTGAGGGTGTCTGTTGATTCCTAGAGGAACCTCCTGTTTGTGCCTGTCCACCCCGTGGACTAAAACCTGCTGTAGGAGCACTGCCAATCTGTACTCCTATGTGACCACCTAACGCCATAGCAAGATTCTCTTCCACAATGCGAGCCTTTTCCACCCCAACTTCCATAGTCTTTGGCTCAAAGACTCTGACACCACCACTAATGCGGGCATTTAAACCCTTGATGAAGTGTTGTACTAGCATAGGCTCATCATCGCCAATACCAGCATACTGCTTGAGTTCATAGAATCTACGTTCATATTGCTCAACAGAAAGAGCCAACTGACGTAGATCATGGAACTCGTCAGCCCGTCGCTGCCTCCAGTGTTCTAATAGGAACCGTGCTCTAAACCTCTCTAGGAACATCTCCCAAGACACTGACCCAATATCTAAGTGGAGCTTCTGCTCCTCCAGGCGCCACCAAGTAGAGGTGAATCCTCTCAGATGCATAATAGCGCATCTCACATGGGTATTACTACTGTATGGGTGCATGGTGAAGCATCTACCCAAATCTAGTAGCCAGGTCTCAGCCTCTAATCCACCTCCTGTACCATCAAAGGTAGGAGGGCATGCCCTCAGTAAATCCCTCATGTGTCCTGCAGTAATAGCATCCTGATGCACTGTATCATCTATTCTCTTAAGAGATCTATCTCTCTCTCTGACAACCTCCTGCTCAACTTCCTGTCTAGGTCCAAGTCGAGCTAGGACCTCCTCTAATAAAGGACGTATATGTGAACCCTCTACTCCTGACTGTTCAGGATTCTGTCCTTCATTCCTCTGAACCAACTATTCTGCCTGATCACTGTGATGAGGGCTCAGAGGGGGAGTAACCTAAGGGATTGGCCCTCGGCCTCCACCTCGACCTCTACCACGACCTCTTCCACCTTGCCTAGGCATGTTCCTACACATCACAATAACGAGTCTTAGATACTAATCAACCAAGGCTAATAGATAGCGACACTACGTACTAGGTCAACCTAATGGGCTCACGATTACCCAAAGCGTCCAGTGTTTGTAACCTTGGCTCTGATACCAATCTGTAATGCCCCGTCATAATAACCTAAGGAATGTTGCAATAGTGTATAAAAGTGAAATAATTTTTTTTAAGTATTAATATTAAGTTAATTAGTTGCATACATTCATTAAGTTACGCGACGTTACACTACTTGAGTTTCCATAGATGACTTTAGTATTTCGCATTCCATATATTTAATTAATCATAAACTTAAAATAAACATCACATAACATTGAATTCCATTCAAGATAATATAAAGTACTAACATGTTTCTTACATTGCATTTAATAAGATATTACAATACTCATCCATCTGATGAGGTAGTTCAATAATAATTACATTTTACAATGTTCACCTCATAATAGTTGAGGGATGCTTTACAATACAAATTTTACAATAAAGCAATAAAGAAAGTACATCTATTTCCAAGTACAAGCTCTCCATCCATGAAGCTCTCGATGTCATGATCATAAACTAGGGACCCAACGGAGTAAGGTGCACGTTCCACCCAACCATGTGGTACCCGTAGGTCCACCCCCCGTGCTAGGAGATAGTAATATGGTTACCTAGACATAATCTACTAACCCTAGACACAAGTACAAAACTGACTGATGGTTACATTGCTTCCAGATTTTAGACAATTGAATGAACTACATACACAAGGTTAACTGTTATTTTAGGTGGAGTGTCATCACAATATTGCAAAGGTTACCCTGGTGTTTCTTCCTAGGTTCCGGCCCCAAACTTGGGTTACCCTGGTAACCTCTTACGAAACCCGGCCCCATTGACAATAATTGTGGAATCGAATGTCTTTTGAAGAAACAAGACACTGATTTTCCATTCCAGGCCTTCTCATCTTATACTCAAGACTGAACTAGCTCAAGAGTCACTAAGTGAGGCATAATACTCTTGTTAAGAATTTTAATCTAACTACTGTGTTATTTAGTTATCACTGACTTACTAACTCTTTGTAAGTTACCCTGACACCACTTTGTGTGTTGGCCCTTACACTGAGCCACTCCCCTAAACATAACAAAGGAATCTAAAATTTCTTGACTAAGGTTTACAAGGTGTACAAAAATAAAACAAGAACTTCTACACATTTTATAACGAACAACAATGACTATGTTCATACAATCAGGTGTCTAAACACCACACAAATACCATGTACACAACCTTAGCTAACTCAAGAATTTAACTTTAACAATCACAATCCCCACTTTTACAATTGGTCTGGAAGACTTGAACAACTACGACATTCCCAATTTTCCCAACTAGAAACACAATTAAAGCAAATTAAGAAAATTACACATCTACTATTCGGATTTACTATATCCAATCAGTCAAATATAATTTGCATGAAAACAAGTCAACTTGATTAAATTACATAATCAAATATTCTAAATTATAACTTTCACAATTTCATATATATTGAAATAATCATCAATTATCCAATACAACTATTTCATAAAAAACCAAATTTTAAAACATACTCATATTTTCCCAAAAAAATTAAAATAATCATTTAAATTATCTTATTTAAATAATTATTTTATCTTATTAATTTACATATTATTAAATTTAATTATATCCTATTTTCATTTATTTAAACGTCATTTATTTATTTATAAAAATCTATATATATATAATATATTAAACATATTATATATAAAATATATATTACAAAATATATTATATAAAATAAAATAAAAATTAAAAGAAATAATAAAATTTGTTTTACCCTATGGCAGGGTCGGTGCCCTACACACAGCCGAACCCTCCATGGGTGCGGCTGTGTGGGCAGCGCAGGGCACTGGCCTCACCGCCGCTCCCTATGGGGGTTGGCTGTGAGGGTTAAGCCCTCTACGCGGCCGAAAATATATATATATATATATATATATTTTAATAAACATTTAAAATTTTAAATGAAAATCTCTGGCGATTTTAATAATCGCGAACGACATTTCATTTTAAATTCGCTCAATGCGAATTTCATATAGCAAATTTTAAATAAATATTTTCATTGATATATATATACATTTGTATATGTATATGTATATATATATATATATTTCAATACATATACATATATAAATATATATATATTATTATCAATGACAATAAAATTACAGTATCTGTACAATTATTTTCAACAAATTTTTCAACAGGAAATTGGAAAAAAAAATTTCTTTCTGAACAATTTATTGTCAAAATTATAAATACAATAACTGAGATTTTCATTACAGATCTCCAAAATGATCTCCAATTTTAACAGATGATTTTAACATAAAACCTTCAATGATTTTGTTAATTTCTTCTGTAGGTTTTCTACTGTTTGAAATAAATCTCTGTTTGCCCCTTTTATTTCTCTATAAATTCCTTTTTTTCACAATTTAATAAACAGAGAGGAAATTAGATTTCACAAATTATTTTCTAAATTTCCCGAGAAAAATTTACAGGAAACACAAAATAAATATTTCCTCACAAATTCTTTTTCTAAAGAAAAACAAATTAAAACAAGAAAAATACTGTTCTCTCGCGATTGATTTGAAGAACTTAATTGTTGAAGAGTGAAACCTTTGCCTGTAGAGTGCAATTCTCCAACTTCTCCAAAACACCAAATCCAAAAGAAATCCAAACCCAATCACAAAGATCTTCCCACCAAAGGGATCTTCCACGAAAATACAACTGAACAGAGGTAATCACAAATTTTTAAAAAAATACTTTTAACAACAAATTCCTCTTTCAATTTCCCGTGAAGAAAAATTGATAACCCCCTGTATTTCCCAAATCCCAGATAATATCCATGAACAACCTCAACCAAAAATCATAAATGCACTGGCACACTTGTCGAGAAGTACCAAAATATCTTCTCAACAACTTCTCGACAATCTTGCCTTTCAAGATTTGCATGATTTCATTAATTTATTTAAAATTAACAATTTTAAATTGCAAATATATATTTAATAATAAAATATGCCATTTCCAAATAATATTTAAATTTCAATAAATCTATGCACACACAATTTAAAACAATTTTAATTTAACTAATTAATTTATTTAATTAAATAAATTTAATCTTAATGATCAAATCATTTAACCAAACAAACTAATTAATTAATTAATAAAAGTAAATCTTATTTTTCCAACAATTAAAAATTAATTGAAATAATAATATATTAAAGAATATTAAACTATCATTAAAATTGAAAAATTTACCTTTCAAGCAATTAATCCAAACAGAAAAAGACAAGACAATCTATGACTCTAAACTAAACAGACGATGTATTATGACCGGGTTATAGACTAGGCTAAGATGAACCAAACTACTACCTCCCAATCAACATATCCGTTGAGTCTTGACACGCTCAGACCTGAGTAACCAGGTGGAGTCGGTGTCATGTACCTGCAATCCTGCAACCAAGCAAAAAAATGCATATATATATAATCCATTGTACAGGCACACAGTGCGGAGAAAATCACAGACATCATAGGGCACTCACAAGCGAGTGATGCGATTCTATTCTCCACACCAATACACGTCACATCAGACTGACGAATTAAATAACTGTTAGTCCATCATAAACATATACATAGCAATAATCATATGAAAGAAAACATCTACGCTATCTCAAAGCATATCAGAAATCAAATATCGCAATACAATGTATCATCATGTCTTAGAGTAAATCCACTGTTGCTCAAAACCAGCGATCAAAATATCCAAACCAAAGTACCAAAGTCTAATAGTATAAAAACGTGCAACAGAAAACATAAGCATAAATGGAGGGGTACTACATATTGGGATGACGAATTTTATATCTAACAAGCTAATATCCTATAAGTTTCCATAGAATTATGATATTGGATTTGAAAAACAATCTTATTGTAATCTATTACTTTATTATATAGATATATTAAGTCAGATGATAGCCTTTTATTTTAAAAAAAAAAACTAAAATAATGTGATACTTTTTGAAAAACTATTTTTTATTAACTCAAAAATTTCTAAAGGTGGGACACACATTTGTGTAGTTATTTTTTGTCTTCCATCTTATCATAATTTTTTTGAATAGATTAGGGGGTTTGAAAAATATTGTAACACCCCGTCGTGCAAACCCCAAAGGACAACTAAGTACACAACAATTTTTTTTTAAAACATAAATTAAAAGTACTATGTTATCTATTGCAACTAACATAATTACAATTACAAACTAAACTCCTAAGTCCCTTGGGGTACACGAAGAGACATTACGTTAACTACCCATTAACAAATTTAACTAACCTAACATTCATTTCCACTAATATGAGTTCTCATATAAATAGTGATAAATGATAAGCATTAAAATAAGAATGAACCACATAGATGCTATACAAGATTACATAGCCTATAAATCTTGGGAACAATGAGAACTAATTTACTCAACATATATCAACATCAAATATAATTATATCTGTGAATAATGTTTGAATTACAAAGTGTGATAATACAATACATCATGATACAACTAAATATCAATATAAAATTATCCAAGTTACAAAATACATTTTCCCAACACATGGGCGAGTTACATTATAATTTACAAGATATGACAAGAGTACAAATATATACATTTGAATGAACATAAATCTGGTACATTCTATCTCCACAATCTCTGCACAAAAGGTACAACTGTCAAATGGGACACCCAACAGGGTGCGAAGCACATTCCACCTTACCACCCCCGTGCTAGGAGTAGTTAAGAAAGGATTCCCGATCAAGACATCAAAAGAACACATAGGACTCAACTCCAAACATGGAAAAAGAAATCACACATATAAGAACATAACGACAAAAGTATACTAACAAAACATGACAACAAATGACGCCAAGTCAAAATAATAAACCACTTCTAGAGGATTCCAATTAAATCAACTAAGGGGAAAAAATAGAGGAGAGTGTCATCGCATGGCCTTCATGGATTATTCTGACATCCTTTCACATGGTGTCGCCTCCATCTATGGTTATCCTGACTGCTTATCTCAAGGTGCCACCCCATAGGGTGACTCATGCAGAATCGTGCATTCCTCGTAGAAACGAGATCACGATTATGCCAACCACAGCCTTCTCGGCCACCTTTAGTCTTTGGGAGCCCTAATAGGTGAGCAAGGAATCTATAATTATCTTATAGTGCTTAACTACCCATCCCCTAATTAATTAGTTAGGTTTTCACTTTTTACACTAACTCTACTGTGGGTTATCTTGGCAGCCCCTTTGTGCGTCAGTTCCCACATAGAGCCACTCTCCCTAGAACCCCTAACATACAATAAAACAAAAGGGATTGAACTCTCAAGTTCACAAAACATAGGATAGAAATTCATGAGGCAAAAACCATCTCGCTATAAACATAAGATTCAATCAATTTAAACAAAACGATACAACTCAATGTATACATAAGATTACAACCATAAAGAAAGTGGAATCAAATATCCAAAATAGAAGCCTTCTGACTTAATATGCCAAATTCCCTAACCTCTGGAAGTTTAACGACATCCCTATCCCTTATAATAAATTTAACTAATTAAAGGAACACTCATGTTGTTAACTCAACTCAAGAGACTCAATAATGAACTCCATAAAATAATTCAAGTGTTTACTCAAAAACAAGGAATTGATTAATAACATAAATCCATAAGTCAAACAACATTATTGCACACAAGAATTTTCTTTACAAAGATCAAACCATTAATTTTCTCAATTAATTTCACTAATTGAAAACATTCAAATAAATTTAATAAATCGTTCACTTCTAATTTCATCTAATAAGAAAATATAAAAATGTTTTAAATAACCATCGAGAATATAATACTCCTCCATTAAATCAAAATATAATACTCCAAAAAATATATAATATAAAATTTATTTTATTTTATTTTTTGAAAAGCCAAAACCCACTTGGGGGCTGTGTACCTCCCCATAGGGGAGGACACAACCCCCAAGGAACTAAGTACAGCAGTCCAAAGGACTGCTGGCACATTAGTCCTTTGACTACTGTGCGCAGTCCTCAAGGGACTACGCAGGGGTGGGGGGTACGATGGTACCGTCCCCTCCCACCAACAAAAATATAATTTATTTTTCTTTCATTTTTTTTTTAATTTAATTTATTCAAATACAAAATTTCGTACGGACGACGAAAACGAAAAAAAATGATTTTATACACAAAGATTTAAATATTTTTAGAGCATGAATTTACTACAACAATATATATATATATATATATATATATTTAAAGAAACATATATAAATATATAATTTAATTTCACAGATAAATTAAATTCACAGGAGTAGTATTATTTAATTGCATAGAATTTCTTCTGGAGATTTCTTTGTAAGAAATAAATAGAATAAATTGGAAAAAAAAAACCAAATTAACTACAAGAAGCATTTAGGAAAATTGCACAGAAGCTGTTCTAATTTTCCTGAGTTTTTCCCAATTTCCCTTGCACAAAGTTTTTCCTAATTTCCTGAGTTTAAACAGAGAGATTTCAAATTAAAAGTCTATAGAATTTTCTATTGCAACTTTCATAGCTACTGTTTCAATTAAGAATTTCATTTAATAGGGTTCTCTAAACTTGTCGTGTAATTTTCTATAGGGAAACAATCTATAGAGGTAACAATAATTTAACGGCATATCTCTATAGCCGAGAATATGTTTTCTACAGAGAGTTTTCTAACTTTCACAGAGGGTACAGTAAATTTAATCAAACAAATAAATTACTCAAAACATAAAAGCATTCAAATTAAAAACTAAAAAGAACCTGTTTCTTGTAGGCTGTAGAAGTAAAAGTTGTGCCAAGCCTTGCCATGAGAGCCTCCAGCTATTACGCTCTTCCCAAAGCTTCTCCTCCAGCCAAAATACAATTCCAAAAGCTCTCCTGCAACCTTTTCCAAATTCAAACACAAACATACACTAGAAAACCCAAAAAAAACTCACATACAGAGCTACCCCCTATTCTCAGCCAAAATTTTCCCGTGAAGAAACTTCTGTTACCCCATGCCTCTTTTCTTTTCGGGAATAATTTCCATAACATAAATTCATTATTCCCCCACTACTTCCCGTACAATTCCAATAAAAGAAAATTTAATAATTTTTAAAAATCAATCTTTTATTCATTTATTTATATTTCATTTTATTTATTTATTTTATTTTTTTCTAATAATAATAATAATTTAATTTTAATTAAACAATTTAATTAACTCCAAATGCATTAACAAATTTAACATTTTAAAATATCAACTAAGTAAATTTATTTTATTTAAACTATTCATATAATAGGGAATATAACTCAATTAGCTTAACTAAAATTAATTAAAATTAATTAAATTTCAAGCTAAAATATTAATCAATACTAACAAATTTTCATACAAGAACGAATTGAAACAAAGACAACAATAGACTCACAGAAGATGAACTTGGGACGAGAATTCTTTCCTAACCACTCCTTTTTTCAACATCAATCCTGTTGAGTTTATGAGACGAGCTCAAACCTGACAAGGAGGTGGAGTCGATGTCCAGTACCTGCATCCTACATAGAAACAAATATTGTGAAGCATATAAATCACCATAGCAAACACACCGTGAAAGGTAATCACAGGGTGATAGGGCACTTGCAAGCAAGTGATGCCACTCCGTCCTTTCACCAAACACACTAACAAACACACCAATCATTATAACAGCATAAAACTTGCAACATCACCATATATATATATATATATATATATATATATATTATTAAATAACACCACAAAATAGTCATGTAACATGATCACCATAAGATATACCATCTAACAGCATAGGTAAAATCCAGTATAGCAAAGCAACCAAACCATAAATCCATGCACAACAAAAATGGTGAACTGATCACCCACACAAACAAGTATGAGATCAACACATAAGAGTAACAACAACATGAGGGATATCAGAGCCAGGTTTGTAAACACTAGGTACTCTAGGTAGTTGAGTCCATTAGGCAACCTTGCATAACTCTTGGTCTTACATAACTCAATTGATGTGTAGGATCATGCCTATGCGGAGAGGTCATGGCCGAGGAAGAGGCCGAGGTGGTGGCCATGGGGCCAATTGCCAAAGTCCATCACTTCCGAGCTCACATGGTTCAAAGTGTGAGGAACTAAAAAGTTCCCAAAGTAATCCAATAGGTGGTGGTCAGAATCCAGAACAACCTGGTATAGGTGGTCAATTACAACATTTGTTAGAGGAGATATTGGGTCGCCTAGGCCCTAGATCAGAGGTTGGATAGAGAAAGGGAGAGATCCCCTAGACATGGGAAAACACAATTGATCAGGATGCAGTAGTGGCGGGCCATATGAGAGACCTGTTGAGAGCACGACCTCCTACATTTGATGGATCTAGTGGGGGTCTTGAGGTAGAGACTTGGTTGATCGATTTGGATAGATGCTTTGCAATGCATCCCTATGGCAGTAACACTAGGGCTAGGTGCGCCATCATGCACCTTAGAGGCTTCCCGTCCACTTGGTGGAGACTTGAGGAATAGAAATTACACATTGACATCAGCATGGTTACTTGGGAATTATTTATGGAGAGGTTCAGGGCACGTTTTCTTTCTGATCACTAGAGGCAATGTAGAGCAGATGAATTCCATGAACTTAGGTAGATGGCAATGTCCGTGGAACAATACGAGTGTCATTTTTACGAGCTTAAACAATATGCAGGGATCAGAAATGATGAGGTAATGCTCGTGCAACATTTTGTCACAGGCTTAAATGCCCGCATCAGTGGTAGAGTCAGGGTCTTTAAACCCAAGACAATGGAAATAGGTGTTGAGAAGGCTCGCCTTGTGGAAGAAAATTTGGCTATGGAATTAGGGGGACACACAGGAGTTCAGATTGGTAGTGCTCCAGTTTCAGGCTTTGGATTTGGAGGTGGACAACCTCAGGCTTTAGGGAGTTCTAGGAATTTTCGAGCACCCTTAAGGGTGGTTCGTAGCAGTAGCAATAGTCACAGCCCAAACAAAATAACCATAGTCACAACAGGGAGACAGATCTTAGAGCAGAAGGAACCGTAGCTGGCAGCGAGTTAGACAGGATCATTTTGTGCCACCTGCTCAGAGTACACAGTCGACACCTTCTAGGGGCAATTTCGAGCAGTCGAGTGCACCATCTGGTGTTAGAGGGTTTGGACACAGTACAATTTGTTTCTCTTGTGGGCAACATGGGCATATTGCTAGACAGTGCTCGCAGAGGAGCACTACAGGATTTAGCTAGAGACCAGCTGCTTCTGAGCTGATAGTGGGTGATGTAGGGAGGGCACATTGGGTATTTGCAGCAGTGGACAATCACCAAGCTGAACATCAAGGCACTGTAGTTGAGACATCAGGTGCGTTGAATGGTACTAGTATATCTATTCTCTTTGATTTCAGAGCATCAAATTCATTTATTTCTCCTTCAGTAGTGGAACGTGGTAGATTGGTGGTAGCCAGGCAAGGCATTAAGTGGCAATTCGAATTGGCCTCTAGGGAAAATGTTGCAGTTGAGTCACTAGTTCAGGGTTGTAATTTGCAAATTGGGTCACTCACAACTACGGTGGATCTTCGAATCCTACCTCTTGGTTCATATGATGTGGTTCTAGGTATGGATTGGTTGAATGCTCACTGTGCCATAATTGATTGTCGACATAAGGTAGTGCGTTGTGTGGATGATGTGGGTAACCAGGTTGAGATCGTTGGTATTCAGAGACCTATCTCACTATGTTTGATCTCAGCTATGCAATTAAAAAGGTGTTTCAGACAGGGTTTTTAGTTATTTGCAGTGACAGTTGATGATTTGGACTCGAATGAGAGTCAAGGGATTTCATTGGATGATTACCCCCTTCTTAAGGAATATTCTGATGTTTTTCCTAGTGAAATCCCTGGGATGCCACCAAAGTGTGACATCGACTTCAGAATTGATCTTGTTCCTGGAGCTGAGCCTATTTCTCAGGCTCCATATCGTATGACAACATAGGAATTGTAGGAGCTTAGATTGCAGTTGGAGGAGCTTTTAGAGAAAGGGTTCATTCATCCTAGTGTTTCCCCTTGAGGAGCACCAGTTATATTTGTGAAAAAAAAGGATGGTTCGCTCCAATTATGTATAGATTATAGGAAGCTCAACAAAGTGACAATCAAGAATCTGTATCCTTTGCTGAGAATTGATGACTTATTTGATCAAATAAAAGGAGCTCAAGTCCTCACAAAGATCGATCTTAAGTTTGGCTATCATTAGTTGCGAATAGCCAAAGCTGATGTTTGAGGGTCAATCAGTTGTTCACCAATTTGGCTAAGTGTGAGTTCTACAAAACAGAGGTGAAGTACTTGGGGCATGTTATCTCAAGTGCAGGTATTGTAGTGGATCCATCAAAGATCCAAGCTATTGTTGATTGGCCAGCACCCAAGAATGTTCCAGAGATTCGTAGCTTTATGGGTTTAGCGGGCTACTATCAGAGGTTTGTACAAGGTTTTTCTAGGATTGCATATCCTATTACTTCTCTTCAGAGGAAAGGGAATAAGTTCATTTGGTCTGAGCAGTGTCAGACAACGTTTGAGACCCTTAAGGATAGGTTGACTAGTGCGCCAATATTGGCAGTTCTTGATCCTACTAGGGATTTCATGGTGTGCACCGATGCTTCCTTGGAGGGCTTAGGATCCATCTTGATGCAAGAAGGACGTGTAATTGCATATGAATCTTGTAAGCTCAAGGACCATGAGCTTAATTACCCCATGCATGACTTGGAGCTAGCTGTAGTGGTTCATGCCCTTGTGAGATGAAGACACTTCTTGTTGGGTCATAGGTTCGAGCTTCACAATGATCATCGCAGTTTGCAATACATTTTTACTCAGCCAAACCTAAATGCTAGGTAGAGAAGATGGATGGAATTCCTCTGCAAATATGACTTTGAGGTCAAATATGTGCAGGGCAAGGAAAATGTGGTAGTTGATGCTTTGATTCGACGAAGACATGAGATTTCTGCAGTGGCTCTTGAGGTAGATTTGAGGAGTCAAGTCCTCATAGCACTTCCATCTGATAATTGGTATCTGGTAGTAAATTCAGAAATTGAGTCAAGTAGAGCTCTAGAGGGAAAATTTGTAGGGTACTCACTAGAGTCAGATGGTCTTCTAAGGTATATGGGTCACATTTACATGCCTTTGGTTGAGGGTTTTCGGACTCTAATCATGACTGAGGCACATCGAGCTCCCTATTCTTCTCACCCGAGAGTTAAGAAAATGTATATAGATCTTCAGACACTATACTTTTGGGCTGACATGAAGAGGGATATTGTAGATTTGGTAGCTAGATGCTTGGAATGTCAGAGGGTCAAGGTAGAACATCAGCATCCTGCAGGTCTATTACAGCCTCATCTCATTCCAGAATGGAAGTGGGACATAATTTTCGTTGACTTTATTGTGGGATTGCCTACGACTTCTCGACGTCATGATGCTATCATGGTCATAATTGACAGATTGACCAAGGTGCACACTTTTCCCCAATTCGCTCATCATACACAACTTTATCAGTTGCTAGAATCTTCATGGAAGATATTGTCCACTTGCATGGTATTCCACGAAGAATCATATCTGACAAAGATCCAGTGTTCACATTTGCATTGTGGACATCATTGCAGCGTGCCTTAGGAACATAGCTAAACTTCAGTTTTTCCTACCATCCTGAGACAGATGGACAGAAAAAGAGAGTTAATTAGGTTCTTGAGGACATGCTTCATATGTACGTGATGGATCAGCAGTCGTGTTGGGAGGAGTATTTGCATCTTGTGGAGTTTTCCTATAACAATGGATATCATAGCTCAATTGGTATGTCTCCCTTCCAGGCACTATATGGTCGTCCTTGTAGGACCCCATTAAGTTGGGACCGTCTTGATGATAGAGTTCTCCTTGGTGCCAAAATGCTTCAGGACATGTAACAACAGGTAGTTCGCATCAGAGAGCATCTTGTGGGAGCTTAAGATAGACAGAAGAAATATGCAGATGCACATAGAGTTGACTGCCAGTTCTCTATTGGTGATCGTGTCTTTTTGAGAGTGCGACCACGGAAGAGCCCAATCTGTTATGGAAAGGGTTCCAAGCTCACACCTCATTTTGTAGGTCCATTTGAAGTTTTGGAGAGGATTGGCTCTGTTTCTTATTGTTTAGCATTGCCACCCAGTCTATCATGAATACATGATGTTTTTCATGTTTCTGTACTTAGATCATATTTTCCAGATGTTACTCACATACTTGATTGGAATTCTCTTCGGGTCAAGGACGAGCAACTAGCACTTGAGCCCGTGGTCGTGCTTCAACATCAGAGACTCACCCTCAGAGGCAGAGGTATTGAACAGGTGTGGGTTCAATGGGACCTGAATGATGAGACTTCAGTGACATGGGAGGATGCATCCTGTATTAGAGAGGCCTATCCATATATATTTAGTGGCTTCCAGGAGTAAGCCATATTCCAGGGGGGAGGATGTGATACCCCTCATTTTGTTGTTACTCTTATGTGTTGATCTCATACTTGTTTGTGTGGGTGATCAGGTCACCATTTTGGTTGTGTATGGATTTATGGTTCGGTTGCTTTGCTATACTAGATTTTACCTATGCTGTTAGATGGTATATCTTATGGTGATCATGTTTCATGACTATTTTGTGGTGTTCTTTAATAATATATATATATATATATGGTGATATTACGATTATTATGCTATTATAATGATTGGTGTGTTTGTTAGTGCATTTGGTGAAAGGACGGAGTGGCATCACTTGCTTGCAAGTGCCCTGTCACCCTGCGATTACCTTTCACGGTGTGTTTGCTATGGTGATTTATATGCTTCACGATATTTGTTTCTATGCAGGATGCAGGTACTGGACATCGACTCCACCTGCTTGTCAGGTTTGAGCGTGTCTCATAAACTCAACCGGGTTGATGTTGAAAAAAGGAGTGGTTAGAAAAGAATTCTTGTCCCAAGTTCGTCTTCTGTGAGTCTATTGTTGTCTTTGTTTCAATTCGTTCTTGTATGAAAATGTGTTAGTGTTGATTAATATTTTAGCTTGAAATTTAATTAATTTTAATTAATTTTAGTTAAGCTAACTGAGTTATATTCCCTATTATATGAATAGTTTAAATAAAATAATTTTACTTAGTTGATATTTTAAAATGTTAAATTTGTTAATGCATTTGGAGTTAATTAAATTGTTTAATTAAAATTAAATTATTTAATTAAAATTAAATTATTTAATTAAAATTAAATTATTATTATTATTAGAAATAAATAAATAAATAAATAAAATGAAATATAAATAAATGAATAAAAATTTGATTTTTAAAAATTATTAAATTTTCTTTTATTGGAATTGTACAAGAAGTAGTGGGGGAATAATGAATTTCTGTTATGGAAATTATTCCCGGAAAAAAAAGAGGCATGGGGTAACAGAAGTTTCTTCATGGGAAAATTTTGGCTGAGAACAGGGGGTAGCTCTGTATGTGAGTTTTTTTTTGGTTTTCTGGTGTATGTTTGTGTGAGAATTTGGAAAAGGCTATAGGAGAGCTTCTGGAATTGTATTTTGGCTGAAGGAGAAGCTTTGGGAAGAGTGTAATAGCTGGAGGCACTCGTGGCAAGGCTTGGCACAACTTTTACTTCTACAGCCTACAGGAAACAGGTTCTTTTTAGTTTTTAATTTGAATGCTTTTATGTTTTGAGTAATTTATTTGTTTGATTAAATTGGCTGTACCCTCTGTGAAAGTTAGAAAACTTTCTGTAGAAAAAATATTCCCAGCTGTAGAAATATGCCTTTAAATTATTGTTACCTCTGTAGATTGTTTCCCTATAGAAAATTACAAGGCAAGTTTAGAGAACCCTGTTAAATGAAATTCTTAATTGAAACAGTAGCTATGAAAGTTGCAGTAGAAACATTTGTAGACTTTTAATTTGAAATCTCTCTGTTTAAACTCAAGAAATTAGGAAAAACTTTGTGCAAGGGAAATTGGGAAAAACTCGAGAAAATTAGAACAACTTCTGTGCAATTTTCCTAAATGCTTCTTGTAGTTAATTTGGTGTTTTTTTTTCCAATTTATTCTATTTATTTCTTATAAAGAAATCTCCAGAAGAAATTTTGTGCAATTAAATAATAATACTCCTGTGAATTTAATTATATATTTATATACATTTCTTTAAATATATATATATATATATTGTTGTAGTAAATTCATGCTCAAAAAATATTTAAATCTCTGTGTATAAAATAGTTTTTTTTTGTTTCTGTCATCCGTACGGAATTCTGTATTTGACTAAATTAAATTAAAAAAAAAATTAAAACCAAAATCAAAAATAAAAAATAAATGAAAGAAAAATAAATTATATTTTTGTTGGTGGGAGGGGACGGTACCAATTCCACTTCACCCCCACCCCTCGCTAGCTCCCTTGAGGATTGCCATTTATCGCAAAGGATCGATGTATTGATTACCCTTTGGTCGCTGGCCCTCCCCTATGGGAGGTACGCACTCTTGGCAAGGGTTTTGCTTTTCAAAAAATAAAATAAAATAAATTATTATATATTTTTCCTCGCTCTTTTAAATTCAAAAATTTAGAATTATTAAAATTAATTTATTTTAATATATATATATATACATATATATATATATGTATGTGTATATATATATATGATATATATATATATATAAATATAAATATATATATGTATATATAGTTTATATATATATATATAGAATGATGTATATACAAATATATATGATTTAACTGAGGAGTATTATATTCTCGATGGTTATTTAAAACGTTTTTATATTTTCTTATTAGATGAAATTAGAAGTGAACGATTTATTAAATTTATTTGAATGTTTTCAATTAGTGAAATTAATTGAGAAAATTAATGGTTTGATCTTTGTAAAGAAATTTCTTGTGTGCGATAATGTTGTTTGACTTATGGATTTATGTTATTGTTACCTAATTTTCACCCATGGGCTCAATCAGGTAGGATAAATCATGTGACAGAGGTTCGAGAAGGCCAAATGGAGCTTTCGCACAAGGGCAAAAGTCATGAGTTTGATGCTAGGTCATGAGGAATTTAGTTGGGAAGCCCACCTTGTTCAAGTTCAACATGAAAATCCTCTAAGGAGAGGGTCGCCAAGACCTCTCAAATGTCTCACCGAAGAAAATGAGAGGGTTGTTGAAGGGTCATATTCCGCATAGCATCTTGCCGACAAGAGCATGTCTCACCGACGGGAAAGGTTGCTCTCTCGGCAAAGCAGGTTCTCATCGCTATGTGGTCTCGGCGATCAGGAGGTGTCCTGCCGACAGTTGAGGCATTTTCCAAAACAAGATGATTTCACCAAGGGTCTGGCCAATAAAGACAGTCACGCCGAAGGTTTTGTTTTCGTTGTAACCTGATGACTTCAGGTAAGTCCTACCGACCAGGCGAAGTCTCCCCGATAGTGAAGACCTCGCCAGGAGAAAGTGATATCAGCGTAACTTGTTGCCTTCAGCATGAGTCTCGCTGATGGCTTAAAGTATGGCTGAAAGATGCAAGATCAGGGAGACTGGAGTGTGTTCAGAAAAGGGTCTAGCTGATAGGATAAGGTCTCAGTGACAGTAATGAAGCTTTCGGCATGAAGTTGTTCTCTCGACATGTGGTCTCCCCGATGGGTGTGATGTCTCCCCAACACAAAGGGATGAAGGCCCTCGATATGACACTCGAGCCTCGCTATGAATTCTCCCCGACTTGATAACGTCTCGGCGAAAGGAAAGGGAGCTCGATAAGGTGAAATGCGTTCGGGGTGACACTAATTGACTCTCGCTGATAGAAGATGATGAAAGTTTTCCGAGGTAGTCTTTGCCTTTAGCAGGAGGTCTCGTTGAGAGTAGACTGTCTTGCCGAAAATGAGAAGAGTTCGCTGTGACATCTCACCTTCGCCTGAAGGTCTTGCCGACTCATAGCCTCGGCCTAAGAAAGTAACCTCACCATAATGTCTTGGTGAGACCTTTGTCTCTTGCCGAAGAAGAAGGGTATTAGGGTAACATTTCACCCTCGCCAACACGTCTCGCCGACAAAGCGAGGTCTTATCGAAAACAAGGTATGAGCCCGAAAGGATGAAGCATTCGGTGAAAGGTCTTGGTGAAGAAGGTTTGTTTCCCTGAAATGAAGCGAGATCACCAAAAGATGATGAGCTCGTGAAGAAGTCTTGCCGAAAGATAGGGATTCTTACTGAAATGAAAGGGGTCTCAGGATAGCACTGTGCTTTCAGTAAGATCTCTCACCGAACACATGATCTCTTACCGACAGATAGAAGTGCACTCGGAAGGAAGAAGTGGTCTCGGCGATGGAAGGCGATATCAACATGACTAATGAAGCCGCTATGACCTCTTGTCGATGAAGGTTTCTCTTGCCGAAGCAAAATGAAATGAGCTCTCATCAAAGCAAGGAGGCCTTGCTAAGAGTCTTGCCGACCCAATAGGGTCTCAACAAAGAATGTGGAGCTCGGGTAGAGAAAAATGCATCGGGGCAACATCAATATACCTTCACCGATAGACGATGAGAAGAGTTCACCATGTTGTCTAGCTGAATGCGATTGTCTTGGCGACCATAGAGGCGATATCGGTATGATTTTTGGGCTCGATAAGAACTCTCATCGGCAGTTCCATGTTATGTCGATGGTTCTAGGAGGATTTAATCACATCGGTGAGACACTTCTAGTGTCTCACTGAGATGCGATTCTACGGGGGGAGGTTTTGACCGCCCAAAGATTTCGCATGGAGTTTACTCGACCAATCAGAGAGATCTGAAAGTGAGCCATGGTAGTTTGACCAAGATGAAGAACATCAACGAAATGAAAAGCAACATGTATCTATTCTGAGCTCAGGAGCATTCAAAGCGCCCAGCCGAAGAGGTTCAAGGTGGACACAATACCAAGAAGTAAACGTGGTGGTTGCAGAAAGATCTAAAGAAGGCTTCTCCGGGGAATGACTCTTTACCGACATGGACACGCAGGGTGCAACATTAAATTTAGTCAAAAGATCTAGGGAGAGATCTATCCCAAGGCCTCATATTTTGTAAGCCCTAAGGGGCTGACACATTTTGATATTTAAGGCATTTTTTCCTTTTTGTAAATAGTTTGGATTATACACTCTAAAGAGTTAGTTATTTTTATAAATCCTTTCTCGACAAAATGTATGTTTCGTAACTCAACTAGAATCTGGAATACAACATAGAGTTTACCTTGGAAGCTAGTGTTCATGTTTGTACTACTCTCATTTTTGTATTTCACTTTTGATTATGCAAGTCTTTAACTCTGTTTTATAAGTCTACATTCATACCATAAAGTCGTGAAATTTATCTTTCCTTCCTAAGATGTGTATGTAAATCAAACCTATTAAGATTGATGCATAAATCTAAAAGAAGTTGTGTTGAGTATGTGAAACGGTTGAAGTTAATTTTCCCAGTGTATGATCATTTTGTTTTCATTTCATAATTCCCCATCAATTTGGTGTATCACCATAGTTTAGTCTCATTTGTATGCTTTCCTTTCCTTTTACTCTTATAGAATTGATAGTTTAGGTGATACCCATAGGAAGCCGGCCTTCTCCGGAGGTTCATTTCCAATCTTAGGTGACCCACAGCCTTGGAATGATCCAATTTTTCACTAGAAGACTCAGTTTTTATAACTTTGCTTAGGGTACACTTCTAGGTGACAACAGTTTCTAGCACACCCGGTGGGATAGTAATTAGATTGAACTATTGGTTTAGTATGCAACCAGTGAATTCTAGACTTTATAGAAGTCCTTTGGCATACTTGGCGACTCCACAGAGAGGAAGAACTCTAGAAATCAATGCCTTCTACAGTTTATGAAAAGAGTTCGAACAAGAAGTAGCTCAGGCCCTTTCGAATATCTGCAGTTGTCACCACCAAGAAGACCGGGTAGAGCAACAAAGAGGAAAGAAATAGTAATTATTTATCATAGAAGAACTCAGTCCACTCCTCCATCTGTAGGGTCTCATTTTGCTGCACCAACAAATCTGCCTCAGATACCTCCAATGGCTGCTCCAAGGAATTAACCCTTTGTTGCTTTCAATGGAGGGAGTCCTTTAAATTTGGCATAGCACAATGACATCCCGATGGCAGCCCTGAAGAGCCTTCCAAATTTTATAGGGGAAGACCAAACTACTCCCATTGAACATATGAGAGATGTGGCTTCGTTATGCAGAGTCCATCATGTAACCCAAAAAGATGTTGCAGTAAGATTACTAGTTGCTTCACTGAGAGGGAGAGTTGTACAATGGTATAGGGGCTTAGCAGTAGGTTCAATTGCAACTTGGGATGAATTTGGAGACAAGTTGCATAAGCAATTTCAAGAAAGGTTTGATAACTTGTCTCTATTAGAACAATTAACCACAATCAAGAGAGCTCCACAAGAGCAGATGAATGACTTCAACTTTAGATTTCAAAGAACCTAGGATAGAATCCCTATAATGGTGAGGCCACCTCTAAAGTATGCATTTCTGTACTTCTTGAGGGCTCTTAATAGCGACATAGCTATTATGATACAATCAATGGGAGGGGTTTCTCTACCAAATGCCTTAGAAATAGCCATCAAAGCTAAAAACAGCTTAATACAAGCCAGTAAACTTGCTCCCAGGCCACCAATGCCTATATTCCCAGATATCCATGCAAATTTTCCCTTGCAGATACCTCCCTTTTCACCCTTGCCATCTATTCCAACTGTTGTAACACAAGAAATTACTGTTTCAAGTTCTCCAAATGAGTTGTAGGAGATCAAAAGTCTATTGCAGTCTTTTAGTAACAAACTTGTTAGTTTAGAAAAGCATCAATCTTATAGTAGGCCTTACCAATAGCAGAATTCAAGTCAGCAACAAGTATATCAAGGTAGTAGGCAAGTCGACGAGGGAAATTATCAGGGCCCAAGACAGAATGTGAATACAAGACCTTTTTAGGCCTATGCTCCAGCCCCTGTTAGTACGACCAAGGATTTGGTTCCTATCCAAAACAACTTAGCAGCAAACTATGAGTGGTGTTACCCTTGTAACTAGCCTCATAATCAAGCCACTTGTTCAAATGGACTCAT
>VDFB02298232.1:0-38678 GCA_007258455.2 Sequoia sempervirens
AACCTCTTACGAAACCTGGCCCCATTGCAAATCATTGCGGAATCGAATGTCTTTTGAAGAAACAAGACACCGATTTGCCATTCCAGGCCTTCTCATCTTATACTCAAGACTGAACTAGCTCAAGAGTCACTAAGTGAGGCATAATACTCTTGTTAAGAATTTTAATCTAACTACTGTGTTATTTAGTTATCACTGACTTACTAACTCTTTGTAAGTTACCCTGACACCACTTTGTGTGTCGGCCCTTACACTGAGCCACTCCCCTAAACATAACAAAGGAATCTAAACTTTATTGACTAAGGTTTACAAGGTGTATAGAAATAAAAAAAGAACTTCTACACATTTCATAACGAACAACAATGACTATGTTCATACAATCAGGTGTCTAAACACCACACAAATACCATGTACACAACCTTAGCTAACTCAAGAATTTAACTTTAACAATCACAATCCCCACTTTTACAATTGGTCTGGAAGACTTGAACAACTACTACATTCCCAATTTGCCCAACTAGAAACACAATTAAAGCAAATTAAGAAAATTACACATCTACTATTCAAATTTACTATATCCAATCAGTCAAATATAATTTGCATGAAAACAAGTCAACTTGATTAAATTACATAATCAAATATTCTAAATTATAACTTTCACAATTTCATATATATTGAAATAATCATCAATTATCCAATACAACTATTTCATAAAAAACCAAATTTTAAAACATACTCATATTTTCCCAAAAAAATTAAAATAATCATTTAAATTATCTTATTTAAATAATTATTTTATCTTATTAATTTACATATTATTAAATTTAATTATATCCTATTTTCATTTATTTAAACGTCATTTATTTATTTATAAAAATCTATATATATATAATATATTAAACATATTATATATAAAATATATATTACAAAATATATTATATAAAATAAAATAAAAATTAAAAGAAATAATAAAATTTGTTTTACCCTATGGCAGGGCCGGCTGCCCTACACACAGCCGAACCCTCCATGGGTGCGGCTGTGTGGGCAGCGCAGGGCACTGCCCTCACCGCCGCTCCCTATGGGGGTTGGCTGTGAGGGTTAAGCCCTCTGCGCGGCCGAAAATATATATATATATATATATATATTTTTAATAAACATTTAAAATTTTAAATGAAAATCTCTGGGGATTTTAATAATCGCGAACGACATTTCATTTTAAATTCGCTCAATGCGAATTTCGTATAGCAAATTTTAAATAAATATTTTCATTGATATATATATACATTTGTATATGTATATGTATATATATATATATATTTCAATACATATACATATATAAATATATATATATTATTATCAATGACAATAAAATTACAGTATCTGTACAATTATTTTCAACAAATTTTTCAACAGGAAATTGGAAAAAAAATTTCTTTCTGAACAATTTATTGTCAAAATTATAAATACAATAACTGAGATTTTCATTACAGATCTCCAAAATGATCTCCAATTTTAACAGATGATTTTAACATAAAACCTTCAATGATTTTGTTAATTTCTTCTGTAGGTTTTCTACTGTTTGAAATAAATCTCTGTTTGCCCCTTTTATTTCTCTATAAATTCCTTTTTTTCACAATTTAATAAACAGAGAGGAAATTAGATTTCACAAATTATTTTCTAAATTTCCCGAGAAAAATTTACAGGAAACACAAAATAAATATTTCCTCACAAATTCTTTTTCTAAAGAAAAACAAATTAAAACAAGAAAAATACCTGTTCTCTCGTGATTGATTTGAAGAACTTAATTGTTGAAGAGTGAAACCTTTGCCTGTAGAGTGCAATTCTCCAACTTCTCCAAAACACCAAATCCAAAAGAAATCCAAACCCAATCACAAAGATCTTCCCACCAAAGGGATCTTCCACGAAAATACAACTGAACAGAGGTAATCACAAATTTTTAAAAAAATACTTTTAACAACAAATTCCTCTTTCAATTTCCCGTGAAGAAAAATTGATAACCCCCTGTATTTCCCAAATCCCAGATAATATCCATGAACAACCTCAACCAAAAATCATAAATGCACTGGCACACTTGTCGAGAAGTACCAAAATATCTTCTCAACAACTTCTCGACAATCTTGCCTTTCAAGATTTGCATGATTTCATTAATTTATTTAAAATTAACAATTTTAAATTGCAAATATATATTTAATAATAAAATATGCCATTTCCAAATAATATTTAAATTTCAATAAATCTATGCACACACAATTTAAAACAATTTTAATTTAACTAATTAATTTATTTAATTAAATAAATTTAATCTTAATGATCAAATCATTTAACCAAACAAACTAATTAATTAATTAATAAAAGTAAATCTTATTTTTCCAACAATTAAAAATTAATTGAAATAATAATATATTAAAGAATATTAAACTATCATTAAAATTGAAAAATTTACCTTTCAAGCAATTAATCCAAACAGAAAAAGACAAGACAATCTATGACTCTAAACTAAACAGACGATGTATTATGACCGGGTTATAGACTAGGCTAAGATGAACCAAACTACTACCTCCCAATCAACATATCCGTTGAGTCTTGACACGCTCAGACCTGAGTAACCAGGTGGAGTCGGTGTCATGTACCTGCAATCCTGCAACCAAGCAAAAAAATGCATATATATATAATCCATTGTACAGGCACACAGTGCGGAGAAAATCACAGACATCATAGGGCACTCACAAGCGAGTGATGCGATTCTATTCTCCACACCAATACACGTCACATCAGACTGACGAATTAAATAACTGTTAGTCCATCATAAACATATACATAGCAATAATCATATGAAAGAAAACATCTACGCTATCTCAAAGCATATCAGAAATCAAATATCGCAATACAATGTATCATCATGTCTTAGAGTAAATCCACTGTTGCTCAAAACCAGCGATCAAAATATCCAAACCAAAGTACCAAAGTCTAATAGTATAAAAACGTGCAACAGAAAACATAAGCATAAATGGAGGGGTACTACATATTGGGATGACGAATTTTATATCTAACAAGCTAATATCCTATAAGTTTCCATAGAATTATGATATTGGATTTGAAAAACAATCTTATTGTAATCTATTACTTTATTATATAGATATATTAAGTCAGATGATAGCCTTTTATTTTAAAAAAAAAAACTAAAATAATGTGATACTTTTTGAAAAACTATTTTTTATTAACTCAAAAATTTCTAAAGGTGGGACACACATTTGTGTAGTTATTTTTTGTCTTCCATCTTATCATAATTTTTTTGAATAGATTAGGGGGTTTGAAAAATATTGTAACACCCCGTCGTGCAAACCCCAAAGGACAACTAAGTACACAACAATTTTTTTTTAAAACATAAATTAAAAGTACTATGTTATCTATTGCAACTAACATAATTACAATTACAAACTAAACTCCTAAGTCCCTTGGGGTACACGAAGAGACATTACGTTAACTACCCATTAACAAATTTAACTAACCTAACATTCATTTCCACTAATATGAGTTCTCATATAAATAGTGATAAATGATAAGCATTAAAATAAGAATGAACCACATAGATGCTATACAAGATTACATAGCCTATAAATCTTGGGAACAATGAGAACTAATTTACTCAACATATATCAACATCAAATATAATTATATCTGTGAATAATGTTTGAATTACAAAGTGTGATAATACAATACATCATGATACAACTAAATATCAATATAAAATTATCCAAGTTACAAAATACATTTTCCCAACACATGGGCGAGTTACATTATAATTTACAAGATATGACAAGAGTACAAATATATACATTTGAATGAACATAAATCTGGTACATTCTATCTCCACAATCTCTGCACAAAAGGTACAACTGTCAAATGGGACACCCAACAGGGTGCGAAGCACATTCCACCTTACCACCCCCGTGCTAGGAGTAGTTAAGAAAGGATTCCCGATCAAGACATCAAAAGAACACATAGGACTCAACTCCAAACATGGAAAAAGAAATCACACATATAAGAACATAACGACAAAAGTATACTAACAAAACATGACAACAAATGACGCCAAGTCAAAATAATAAACCACTTCTAGAGGATTCCAATTAAATCAACTAAGGGGAAAAAATAGAGGAGAGTGTCATCGCATGGCCTTCATGGATTATTCTGACATCCTTTCACATGGTGTCGCCTCCATCTATGGTTATCCTGACTGCTTATCTCAAGGTGCCACCCCATAGGGTGACTCATGCAGAATCGTGCATTCCTCGTAGAAACGAGATCACGATTATGCCAACCACAGCCTTCTCGGCCACCTTTAGTCTTTGGGAGCCCTAATAGGTGAGCAAGGAATCTATAATTATCTTATAGTGCTTAACTACCCATCCCCTAATTAATTAGTTAGGTTTTCACTTTTTACACTAACTCTACTGTGGGTTATCTTGGCAGCCCCTTTGTGCGTCAGTTCCCACATAGAGCCACTCTCCCTAGAACCCCTAACATACAATAAAACAAAAGGGATTGAACTCTCAAGTTCACAAAACATAGGATAGAAATTCATGAGGCAAAAACCATCTCGCTATAAACATAAGATTCAATCAATTTAAACAAAACGATACAACTCAATGTATACATAAGATTACAACCATAAAGAAAGTGGAATCAAATATCCAAAATAGAAGCCTTCTGACTTAATATGCCAAATTCCCTAACCTCTGGAAGTTTAACGACATCCCTATCCCTTATAATAAATTTAACTAATTAAAGGAACACTCATGTTGTTAACTCAACTCAAGAGACTCAATAATGAACTCCATAAAATAATTCAAGTGTTTACTCAAAAACAAGGAATTGATTAATAACATAAATCCATAAGTCAAACAACATTATTGCACACAAGAATTTTCTTTACAAAGATCAAACCATTAATTTTCTCAATTAATTTCACTAATTGAAAACATTCAAATAAATTTAATAAATCGTTCACTTCTAATTTCATCTAATAAGAAAATATAAAAATGTTTTAAATAACCATCGAGAATATAATACTCCTCCATTAAATCAAAATATAATACTCCAAAAAATATATAATATAAAATTTATTTTATTTTATTTTTTGAAAAGCCAAAACCCACTTGGGGGCTGTGTACCTCCCCATAGGGGAGGACACAACCCCCAAGGAACTAAGTACAGCAGTCCAAAGGACTGCTGGCACATTAGTCCTTTGACTACTGTGCGCAGTCCTCAAGGGACTACGCAGGGGTGGGGGGTACGATGGTACCGTCCCCTCCCACCAACAAAAATATAATTTATTTTTCTTTCATTTTTTTTTTAATTTAATTTATTCAAATACAAAATTTCGTACGGACGACGAAAACGAAAAAAAATGATTTTATACACAAAGATTTAAATATTTTTAGAGCATGAATTTACTACAACAATATATATATATATATATATATATATTTAAAGAAACATATATAAATATATAATTTAATTTCACAGATAAATTAAATTCACAGGAGTAGTATTATTTAATTGCATAGAATTTCTTCTGGAGATTTCTTTGTAAGAAATAAATAGAATAAATTGGAAAAAAAAAACCAAATTAACTACAAGAAGCATTTAGGAAAATTGCACAGAAGCTGTTCTAATTTTCCTGAGTTTTTCCCAATTTCCCTTGCACAAAGTTTTTCCTAATTTCCTGAGTTTAAACAGAGAGATTTCAAATTAAAAGTCTATAGAATTTTCTATTGCAACTTTCATAGCTACTGTTTCAATTAAGAATTTCATTTAATAGGGTTCTCTAAACTTGTCGTGTAATTTTCTATAGGGAAACAATCTATAGAGGTAACAATAATTTAACGGCATATCTCTATAGCCGAGAATATGTTTTCTACAGAGAGTTTTCTAACTTTCACAGAGGGTACAGTAAATTTAATCAAACAAATAAATTACTCAAAACATAAAAGCATTCAAATTAAAAACTAAAAAGAACCTGTTTCTTGTAGGCTGTAGAAGTAAAAGTTGTGCCAAGCCTTGCCACGAGAGCCTCCAGCTATTACGCTCTTCCCAAAGCTTCTCCTCCAGCCAAAATACAATTCCAGAAGCTCTCCTGCAACCTTTTCCAAATTCAAACACAAACATACACTAGAAAACCCAAAAAAAACTCACATACAGAGCTACCCCCTATTCTCAGCCAAAATTTTCTCGTGAAGAAACTTCTGTTACCCCATGCCTCTTTTCTTTTCGGGAATAATTTCCATAACAGAAATTCATTATTCCCCCACTACTTCCTGTACAATTCCAATAAAATAAAATTTAATAATTTTTAAAAATCAATTTTTTATTCATTTATTTATATTTCATTTTATTTATTTTATTTGTTTTTTTCTAATAATAATAATAATATAATTTTAATTAAACAATTTAATTAACTCCAAATGCATTAACAAATTTAACATTTTAAAATATCAACTAAGTAAATTTATTTTATTTAAACTATTCATATAATAGGGAATATAACTCAATTAGCTTAACTAAAATTAATTAAAATTAATTAAATTTCAAGCTAAAATATTAATCAACACTAACACATTTTCATACAAGAACGAATTGAAACAAAGACAACAATAGACTCACAGAAGATGAACTTGGGACGAGAATTCTTTCCTAACCACTCCTTTTTTCAACATCAATCCTGTTGAGTTTATGAGACGAGCTCAAACCTGACAAGGAGGTGGAGTCGATGTCCAGTACCTGCATCCTACATAGAAACAAATATTGTGAAGCATATAAATCACCATAGCAAACACACCGTGAAAGGTAATCACAGGGTGATAGGGCACTTGCAAGCAAGTGATGCCACTCCGTCCTTTCACCAAACACACTAACAAACACACCAATCATTATAACAGCATAAAACTTGCAACATCACCATATATATATATATATATATATATATATATATTATTAAATAACACCACAAAATAGTCATGTAACATGATCACCATAAGATATACCATCTAACAGCATAGGTAAAATCCAGTATAGCAAAGCAACCAAACCATAAATCCATGCACAACAAAAATGGTGAACTGATCACCCACACAAACAAGTATGAGATCAACACATAAGAGTAACAACAACATGAGGGATATCAGAGCCAGGTTTGTAAACACTAGGTACTCTAGGTAGTTGAGTCCATTAGGCAACCTTGCATAACTCTTGGTCTTACATAACTCAATTGATGTGTAGGATCATGCCTATGCGGAGAGGTCATGGCCGAGGAAGAGGCCGAGGTGGTGGCCATGGGGCCAATTGCCAAAGTCCATCACTTCCGAGCTCACATGGTTCAAAGTGTGAGGAACTAAAAAGTTCCCAAAGTAATCCAATAGGTGGTGGTGGTCAGAATCCAGAACAACCTGGTATAGGTGGTCAATTACAACATTTGTTAGAGGAGATATTGGGTCGCCTAGGCCCTAGATCAGAGGTTGGATAGAGAAAGGGAGAGATCCCCTAGACATGGGAAAACACAATTGATCAGGATGCAGTAGTGGCGGGCCATATGAGAGACCTGTTGAGAGCACGACCTCCTACATTTGATGGATCTAGTGGGGGTCTTGAGGTAGAGACTTGGTTGATCGATTTGGATAGATGCTTTGCAATGCATCCCTATGGCAGTAACACTAGGGCTAGGTGCGCCATCATGCACCTTAGAGGCTTCCCGTCCACTTGGTGGAGACTTGAGGAATAGAAATTACACATTGACATCAGCATGGTTACTTGGGAATTATTTATGGAGAGGTTCAGGGCACGTTTTCTTTCTGATCACTAGAGGCAATGTAGAGCAGATGAATTCCATGAACTTAGGTAGATGGCAATGTCCGTGGAACAATACGAGTGTCATTTTTACGAGCTTAAACAATATGCAGGGATCAGAAATGATGAGGTAATGCTCGTGCAACATTTTGTCACAGGCTTAAATGCCCGCATCAGTGGTAGAGTCAGGGTCTTTAAACCCAAGACAATGGAAATAGGTGTTGAGAAGGCTCGCCTTGTGGAAGAAAATTTGGCTATGGAATTAGGGGGACACACAGGAGTTCAGATTGGTAGTGCTCCAGTTTCAGGCTTTGGATTTGGAGGTGGACAACCTCAGGCTTTAGGGAGTTCTAGGAATTTTCGAGCACCCTTAAGGGTGGTTCGTAGCAGTAGCAATAGTCACAGCCCAAACAAAATAACCATAGTCACAACAGGGAGACAGATCTTAGAGCAGAAGGAACCGTAGCTGGCAGCGAGTTAGACAGGATCATTTTGTGCCACCTGCTCAGAGTACACAGTCGACACCTTCTAGGGGCAATTTCGAGCAGTCGAGTGCACCATCTGGTGTTAGAGGGTTTGGACACAGTACAATTTGTTTCTCTTGTGGGCAACATGGGCATATTGCTAGACAGTGCTCGCAGAGGAGCACTACAGGATTTAGCTAGAGACCAGCTGCTTCTGAGCTGATAGTGGGTGATGTAGGGAGGGCACATTGGGTATTTGCAGCAGTGGACAATCACCAAGCTGAACATCAAGGCACTGTAGTTGAGACATCAGGTGCGTTGAATGGTACTAGTATATCTATTCTCTTTGATTTCAGAGCATCAAATTCATTTATTTCTCCTTCAGTAGTGGAACGTGGTAGATTGGTGGTAGCCAGGCAAGGCATTAAGTGGCAATTCGAATTGGCCTCTAGGGAAAATGTTGCAGTTGAGTCACTAGTTCAGGGTTGTAATTTGCAAATTGGGTCACTCACAACTACGGTGGATCTTCGAATCCTACCTCTTGGTTCATATGATGTGGTTCTAGGTATGGATTGGTTGAATGCTCACTGTGCCATAATTGATTGTCGACATAAGGTAGTGCGTTGTGTGGATGATGTGGGTAACCAGGTTGAGATCGTTGGTATTCAGAGACCTATCTCACTATGTTTGATCTCAGCTATGCAATTAAAAAGGTGTTTCAGACAGGGTTTTTAGTTATTTGCAGTGACAGTTGATGATTTGGACTCGAATGAGAGTCAAGGGATTTCATTGGATGATTACCCCCTTCTTAAGGAATATTCTGATGTTTTTCCTAGTGAAATCCCTGGGATGCCACCAAAGTGTGACATCGACTTCAGAATTGATCTTGTTCCTGGAGCTGAGCCTATTTCTCAGGCTCCATATCGTATGACAACATAGGAATTGTAGGAGCTTAGATTGCAGTTGGAGGAGCTTTTAGAGAAAGGGTTCATTCATCCTAGTGTTTCCCCTTGAGGAGCACCAGTTATATTTGTGAAAAAAAAGGATGGTTCGCTCCAATTATGTATAGATTATAGGAAGCTCAACAAAGTGACAATCAAGAATCTGTATCCTTTGCTGAGAATTGATGACTTATTTGATCAAATAAAAGGAGCTCAAGTCCTCACAAAGATCGATCTTAAGTTTGGCTATCATTAGTTGCGAATAGCCAAAGCTGATGTTTGAGGGTCAATCAGTTGTTCACCAATTTGGCTAAGTGTGAGTTCTACAAAACAGAGGTGAAGTACTTGGGGCATGTTATCTCAAGTGCAGGTATTGTAGTGGATCCATCAAAGATCCAAGCTATTGTTGATTGGCCAGCACCCAAGAATGTTCCAGAGATTCGTAGCTTTATGGGTTTAGCGGGCTACTATCAGAGGTTTGTACAAGGTTTTTCTAGGATTGCATATCCTATTACTTCTCTTCAGAGGAAAGGGAATAAGTTCATTTGGTCTGAGCAGTGTCAGACAACGTTTGAGACCCTTAAGGATAGGTTGACTAGTGCGCCAATATTGGCAGTTCTTGATCCTACTAGGGATTTCATGGTGTGCACCGATGCTTCCTTGGAGGGCTTAGGATCCATCTTGATGCAAGAAGGACGTGTAATTGCATATGAATCTTGTAAGCTCAAGGACCATGAGCTTAATTACCCCATGCATGACTTGGAGCTAGCTGTAGTGGTTCATGCCCTTGTGAGATGAAGACACTTCTTGTTGGGTCATAGGTTCGAGCTTCACAATGATCATCGCAGTTTGCAATACATTTTTACTCAGCCAAACCTAAATGCTAGGTAGAGAAGATGGATGGAATTCCTCTGCAAATATGACTTTGAGGTCAAATATGTGCAGGGCAAGGAAAATGTGGTAGTTGATGCTTTGATTCGACGAAGACATGAGATTTCTGCAGTGGCTCTTGAGGTAGATTTGAGGAGTCAAGTCCTCATAGCACTTCCATCTGATAATTGGTATCTGGTAGTAAATTCAGAAATTGAGTCAAGTAGAGCTCTAGAGGGAAAATTTGTAGGGTACTCACTAGAGTCAGATGGTCTTCTAAGGTATATGGGTCACATTTACATGCCTTTGGTTGAGGGTTTTCGGACTCTAATCATGACTGAGGCACATCGAGCTCCCTATTCTTCTCACCCGAGAGTTAAGAAAATGTATATAGATCTTCAGACACTATACTTTTGGGCTGACATGAAGAGGGATATTGTAGATTTGGTAGCTAGATGCTTGGAATGTCAGAGGGTCAAGGTAGAACATCAGCATCCTGCAGGTCTATTACAGCCTCATCTCATTCCAGAATGGAAGTGGGACATAATTTTCGTTGACTTTATTGTGGGATTGCCTACGACTTCTCGACGTCATGATGCTATCATGGTCATAATTGACAGATTGACCAAGGTGCACACTTTTCCCCAATTCGCTCATCATACACAACTTTATCAGTTGCTAGAATCTTCATGGAAGATATTGTCCACTTGCATGGTATTCCACGAAGAATCATATCTGACAAAGATCCAGTGTTCACATTTGCATTGTGGACATCATTGCAGCGTGCCTTAGGAACATAGCTAAACTTCAGTTTTTCCTACCATCCTGAGACAGATGGACAGAAAAAGAGAGTTAATTAGGTTCTTGAGGACATGCTTCATATGTACGTGATGGATCAGCAGTCGTGTTGGGAGGAGTATTTGCATCTTGTGGAGTTTTCCTATAACAATGGATATCATAGCTCAATTGGTATGTCTCCCTTCCAGGCACTATATGGTCGTCCTTGTAGGACCCCATTAAGTTGGGACCGTCTTGATGATAGAGTTCTCCTTGGTGCCAAAATGCTTCAGGACATGTAACAACAGGTAGTTCGCATCAGAGAGCATCTTGTGGGAGCTTAAGATAGACAGAAGAAATATGCAGATGCACATAGAGTTGACTGCCAGTTCTCTATTGGTGATCGTGTCTTTTTGAGAGTGCGACCACGGAAGAGCCCAATCTGTTATGGAAAGGGTTCCAAGCTCACACCTCATTTTGTAGGTCCATTTGAAGTTTTGGAGAGGATTGGCTCTGTTTCTTATTGTTTAGCATTGCCACCCAGTCTATCATGAATACATGATGTTTTTCATGTTTCTGTACTTAGATCATATTTTCCAGATGTTACTCACATACTTGATTGGAATTCTCTTCGGGTCAAGGACGAGCAACTAGCACTTGAGCCCGTGGTCGTGCTTCAACATCAGAGACTCACCCTCAGAGGCAGAGGTATTGAACAGGTGTGGGTTCAATGGGACCTGAATGATGAGACTTCAGTGACATGGGAGGATGCATCCTGTATTAGAGAGGCCTATCCATATATATTTAGTGGCTTCCAGGAGTAAGCCATATTCCAGGGGGGAGGATGTGATACCCCTCATTTTGTTGTTACTCTTATGTGTTGATCTCATACTTGTTTGTGTGGGTGATCAGGTCACCATTTTGGTTGTGTATGGATTTATGGTTCGGTTGCTTTGCTATACTAGATTTTACCTATGCTGTTAGATGGTATATCTTATGGTGATCATGTTTCATGACTATTTTGTGGTGTTCTTTAATAATATATATATATATATATGGTGATATTACGATTATTATGCTATTATAATGATTGGTGTGTTTGTTAGTGCATTTGGTGAAAGGACGGAGTGGCATCACTTGCTTGCAAGTGCCCTGTCACCCTGCGATTACCTTTCACGGTGTGTTTGCTATGGTGATTTATATGCTTCACGATATTTGTTTCTATGCAGGATGCAGGTACTGGACATCGACTCCACCTGCTTGTCAGGTTTGAGCGTGTCTCATAAACTCAACCGGGTTGATGTTGAAAAAAGGAGTGGTTAGAAAAGAATTCTTGTCCCAAGTTCGTCTTCTGTGAGTCTATTGTTGTCTTTGTTTCAATTCGTTCTTGTATGAAAATGTGTTAGTGTTGATTAATATTTTAGCTTGAAATTTAATTAATTTTAATTAATTTTAGTTAAGCTAACTGAGTTATATTCCCTATTATATGAATAGTTTAAATAAAATAATTTTACTTAGTTGATATTTTAAAATGTTAAATTTGTTAATGCATTTGGAGTTAATTAAATTGTTTAATTAAAATTAAATTATTTAATTAAAATTAAATTATTTAATTAAAATTAAATTATTATTATTATTAGAAATAAATAAATAAATAAATAAAATGAAATATAAATAAATGAATAAAAATTTGATTTTTAAAAATTATTAAATTTTCTTTTATTGGAATTGTACAAGAAGTAGTGGGGGAATAATGAATTTCTGTTATGGAAATTATTCCCGGAAAAAAAAGAGGCATGGGGTAACAGAAGTTTCTTCATGGGAAAATTTTGGCTGAGAACAGGGGGTAGCTCTGTATGTGAGTTTTTTTTTGGTTTTCTGGTGTATGTTTGTGTGAGAATTTGGAAAAGGCTATAGGAGAGCTTCTGGAATTGTATTTTGGCTGAAGGAGAAGCTTTGGGAAGAGTGTAATAGCTGGAGGCACTCGTGGCAAGGCTTGGCACAACTTTTACTTCTACAGCCTACAGGAAACAGGTTCTTTTTAGTTTTTAATTTGAATGCTTTTATGTTTTGAGTAATTTATTTGTTTGATTAAATTGGCTGTACCCTCTGTGAAAGTTAGAAAACTTTCTGTAGAAAAAATATTCCCAGCTGTAGAAATATGCCTTTAAATTATTGTTACCTCTGTAGATTGTTTCCCTATAGAAAATTACAAGGCAAGTTTAGAGAACCCTGTTAAATGAAATTCTTAATTGAAACAGTAGCTATGAAAGTTGCAGTAGAAACATTTGTAGACTTTTAATTTGAAATCTCTCTGTTTAAACTCAAGAAATTAGGAAAAACTTTGTGCAAGGGAAATTGGGAAAAACTCGAGAAAATTAGAACAACTTCTGTGCAATTTTCCTAAATGCTTCTTGTAGTTAATTTGGTGTTTTTTTTTCCAATTTATTCTATTTATTTCTTATAAAGAAATCTCCAGAAGAAATTTTGTGCAATTAAATAATAATACTCCTGTGAATTTAATTATATATTTATATACATTTCTTTAAATATATATATATATATATTGTTGTAGTAAATTCATGCTCAAAAAATATTTAAATCTCTGTGTATAAAATAGTTTTTTTTTGTTTCTGTCATCCGTACGGAATTCTGTATTTGACTAAATTAAATTAAAAAAAAAATTAAAACCAAAATCAAAAATAAAAAATAAATGAAAGAAAAATAAATTATATTTTTGTTGGTGGGAGGGGACGGTACCACCGCATTCACCACCCCTCCCCCCTTGAGGATTGGCGCACGTGAGTCAAAGCTGAATATGTATTCTTAAGGCCCTAAGGAGGTAATGCGACCCTGGTTTTGTTTTTCAAAATAAATAAAATAAATTTTATATTATATTTTTTCTGTTTCTTAAATTCAAAATTTAGAATTATTAAAATTAATTTATTTTAATATATATATATATACATATATATATATATGTATGTGTATATATATATATGATATATATATATATATAAATATAAATATATATATGTATATATAGTTTATATATATATATATAGAATGATGTATATACAAATATATATGATTTAACTGAGGAGTATTATATTCTCGATGGTTATTTAAAACGTTTTTATATTTTCTTATTAGATGAAATTAGAAGTGAACGATTTATTAAATTTATTTGAATGTTTTCAATTAGTGAAATTAATTGAGAAAATTAATGGTTTGATCTTTGTAAAGAAATTTCTTGTGTGCGATAATGTTGTTTGACTTATGGATTTATGTTATTGTTACCTAATTTTCACCCATGGGCTCAATCAGGTAGGATAAATCATGTGACAGAGGTTCGAGAAGGCCAAATGGAGCTTTCGCACAAGGGCAAAAGTCATGAGTTTGATGCTAGGTCATGAGGAATTTAGTTGGGAAGCCCACCTTGTTCAAGTTCAACATGAAAATCCTCTAAGGAGAGGGTCGCCAAGACCTCTCAAATGTCTCACCGAAGAAAATGAGAGGGTTGTTGAAGGGTCATATTCCGCATAGCATCTTGCCGACAAGAGCATGTCTCACCGACGGGAAAGGTTGCTCTCTCGGCAAAGCAGGTTCTCATCGCTATGTGGTCTCGGCGATCAGGAGGTGTCCTGCCGACAGTTGAGGCATTTTCCAAAACAAGATGATTTCACCAAGGGTCTGGCCAATAAAGACAGTCACGCCGAAGGTTTTGTTTTCGTTGTAACCTGATGACTTCAGGTAAGTCCTACCGACCAGGCGAAGTCTCCCCGATAGTGAAGACCTCGCCAGGAGAAAGTGATATCAGCGTAACTTGTTGCCTTCAGCATGAGTCTCGCTGATGGCTTAAAGTATGGCTGAAAGATGCAAGATCAGGGAGACTGGAGTGTGTTCAGAAAAGGGTCTAGCTGATAGGATAAGGTCTCAGTGACAGTAATGAAGCTTTCGGCATGAAGTTGTTCTCTCGACATGTGGTCTCCCCGATGGGTGTGATGTCTCCCCAACACAAAGGGATGAAGGCCCTCGATATGACACTCGAGCCTCGCTATGAATTCTCCCCGACTTGATAACGTCTCGGCGAAAGGAAAGGGAGCTCGATAAGGTGAAATGCGTTCGGGGTGACACTAATTGACTCTCGCTGATAGAAGATGATGAAAGTTTTCCGAGGTAGTCTTTGCCTTTAGCAGGAGGTCTCGTTGAGAGTAGACTGTCTTGCCGAAAATGAGAAGAGTTCGCTGTGACATCTCACCTTCGCCTGAAGGTCTTGCCGACTCATAGCCTCGGCCTAAGAAAGTAACCTCACCATAATGTCTTGGTGAGACCTTTGTCTCTTGCCGAAGAAGAAGGGTATTAGGGTAACATTTCACCCTCGCCAACACGTCTCGCCGACAAAGCGAGGTCTTATCGAAAACAAGGTATGAGCCCGAAAGGATGAAGCATTCGGTGAAAGGTCTTGGTGAAGAAGGTTTGTTTCCCTGAAATGAAGCGAGATCACCAAAAGATGATGAGCTCGTGAAGAAGTCTTGCCGAAAGATAGGGATTCTTACTGAAATGAAAGGGGTCTCAGGATAGCACTGTGCTTTCAGTAAGATCTCTCACCGAACACATGATCTCTTACCGACAGATAGAAGTGCACTCGGAAGGAAGAAGTGGTCTCGGCGATGGAAGGCGATATCAACATGACTAATGAAGCCGCTATGACCTCTTGTCGATGAAGGTTTCTCTTGCCGAAGCAAAATGAAATGAGCTCTCATCAAAGCAAGGAGGCCTTGCTAAGAGTCTTGCCGACCCAATAGGGTCTCAACAAAGAATGTGGAGCTCGGGTAGAGAAAAATGCATCGGGGCAACATCAATATACCTTCACCGATAGACGATGAGAAGAGTTCACCATGTTGTCTAGCTGAATGCGATTGTCTTGGCGACCATAGAGGCGATATCGGTATGATTTTTGGGCTCGATAAGAACTCTCATCGGCAGTTCCATGTTATGTCGATGGTTCTAGGAGGATTTAATCACATCGGTGAGACACTTCTAGTGTCTCACTGAGATGCGATTCTACGGGGGGAGGTTTTGACCGCCCAAAGATTTCGCATGGAGTTTACTCGACCAATCAGAGAGATCTGAAAGTGAGCCATGGTAGTTTGACCAAGATGAAGAACATCAACGAAATGAAAAGCAACATGTATCTATTCTGAGCTCAGGAGCATTCAAAGCGCCCAGCCGAAGAGGTTCAAGGTGGACACAATACCAAGAAGTAAACGTGGTGGTTGCAGAAAGATCTAAAGAAGGCTTCTCCGGGGAATGACTCTTTACCGACATGGACACGCAGGGTGCAACATTAAATTTAGTCAAAAGATCTAGGGAGAGATCTATCCCAAGGCCTCATATTTTGTAAGCCCTAAGGGGCTGACACATTTTGATATTTAAGGCATTTTTTCCTTTTTGTAAATAGTTTGGATTATACACTCTAAAGAGTTAGTTATTTTTATAAATCCTTTCTCGACAAAATGTATGTTTCGTAACTCAACTAGAATCTGGAATACAACATAGAGTTTACCTTGGAAGCTAGTGTTCATGTTTGTACTACTCTCATTTTTGTATTTCACTTTTGATTATGCAAGTCTTTAACTCTGTTTTATAAGTCTACATTCATACCATAAAGTCGTGAAATTTATCTTTCCTTCCTAAGATGTGTATGTAAATCAAACCTATTAAGATTGATGCATAAATCTAAAAGAAGTTGTGTTGAGTATGTGAAACGGTTGAAGTTAATTTTCCCAGTGTATGATCATTTTGTTTTCATTTCATAATTCCCCATCAATTTGGTGTATCACCATAGTTTAGTCTCATTTGTATGCTTTCCTTTCCTTTTACTCTTATAGAATTGATAGTTTAGGTGATACCCATAGGAAGCCGGCCTTCTCCGGAGGTTCATTTCCAATCTTAGGTGACCCACAGCCTTGGAATGATCCAATTTTTCACTAGAAGACTCAGTTTTTATAACTTTGCTTAGGGTACACTTCTAGGTGACAACAGTTTCTAGCACACCCGGTGGGATAGTAATTAGATTGAACTATTGGTTTAGTATGCAACCAGTGAATTCTAGACTTTATAGAAGTCCTTTGGCATACTTGGCGACTCCACAGAGAGGAAGAACTCTAGAAATCAATGCCTTCTACAGTTTATGAAAAGAGTTCGAACAAGAAGTAGCTCAGGCCCTTTCGAATATCTGCAGTTGTCACCACCAAGAAGACCGGGTAGAGCAACAAAGAGGAAAGAAATAGTAATTATTTATCATAGAAGAACTCAGTCCACTCCTCCATCTGTAGGGTCTCATTTTGCTGCACCAACAAATCTGCCTCAGATACCTCCAATGGCTGCTCCAAGGAATTAACCCTTTGTTGCTTTCAATGGAGGGAGTCCTTTAAATTTGGCATAGCACAATGACATCCCGATGGCAGCCCTGAAGAGCCTTCCAAATTTTATAGGGGAAGACCAAACTACTCCCATTGAACATATGAGAGATGTGGCTTCGTTATGCAGAGTCCATCATGTAACCCAAAAAGATGTTGCAGTAAGATTACTAGTTGCTTCACTGAGAGGGAGAGTTGTACAATGGTATAGGGGCTTAGCAGTAGGTTCAATTGCAACTTGGGATGAATTTGGAGACAAGTTGCATAAGCAATTTCAAGAAAGGTTTGATAACTTGTCTCTATTAGAACAATTAACCACAATCAAGAGAGCTCCACAAGAGCAGATGAATGACTTCAACTTTAGATTTCAAAGAACCTAGGATAGAATCCCTATAATGGTGAGGCCACCTCTAAAGTATGCATTTCTGTACTTCTTGAGGGCTCTTAATAGCGACATAGCTATTATGATACAATCAATGGGGCTCTTAACAGCGACATAGCTATTATGATACAATCAATGGGAGGGGTTTCTCTACCAAATGCCTTTGAAATAGCCATCAAAGCTAAAAACAGCTTAATACAAGCCAATAAACTTGCTCCCAGGTCACCAATGCCTATATTCCTAGAGATCCATGCAAATTTTTCCTTGCAAATACCTCCCTTTTCACCCTTGCCATCTGTTCCAACTATTGTAACACAAGAAATTATTGTTTCAAGTTCTCCAAATGAGTTGTAGGAGATCAAAACTCTATTGCAGTCTTTTAGTAACAAACTTGTTAGTTTAGAAAAGCAGCAATCTTATAGTAGGCCTTACCAATAGCAGAATTCAAGTCAGCAACAAGTATATCAAGGTAGTAGGCAAGTCGACCAAGGCAATTATCAGGGCCCAAGACATAATGTGAATACAAGACCTTTTTAGGCCTATGCTCCAGCCCCTGTTAGTACGACCAAGGAGTTGGTTCCTATCCAAAACAACTTAGCAGCAGACTATGAGTGGTGGTACCCTTGTAACTAGCCTCATAATCAAGCCACTTGTTCAAATGGACTCATTAATCAGGCACTAATGGTGCAGAATACCTCAAGTTCACAACAACATGCACTTAAAGATCCACCTCCACAACACCAAGATTAGTTTATTAATGATGCTACCCTACTTAACTGGCAAGGTCAAGAATTCTGTGGATTGAATGAAGATAGTTCTCCAGTTGCAGCTAACACCAGGGCAAAGAAGAGAGCTTTTGAGCTTGGTCAAGCGGTTGACAAAGGAAAGGAAACGACTGCAAAACCATCTACCTCTAGAGTGACTCTTGCTTGTAAAAGAAATCAGCAACTTCCAGACAAGGAGCAGCGATCCCTACAAGTTGATCATACTGGCATGAAGGTACATTCTAGAGTAAACCCAATTGTACCTTATAATATCCTTGATAGTATGAAGAAAATGAATGTTACAATGTCTATGTGGGACTCATTAGCCATCCCAGGGCAGAAGGATATGTTATAGTCAGCCTTGTCAAGTTTGAAGATGTCTGATGAGTTTGAGCCCCCAATAGGTCAATTTAGAGCTATGCTAACAAACAGTTCTTAAGGAAATGATCAACAACCTGGCATAGATACTGGAAAAGGAGTTAAACCACCTCCTTTTTATGTATCAGTAATCATAGGTGACAAGTTGGTTCATAACTGTACGGTAGATAGTGGAGCTAGCAGCTCAGTGATGCCAAAATAGATTGTTGACAAGCTTGGACTAAAGTATCAACCTTTAGAGAAGGGAGTGATCCAATTGGATGGTACTTCAGTTAATACATTGGGAATCATTAAGGACTTGAGTCTCACCCTTCATGCTTGTCCTAATTTTTCAGTCCCCCAAGACATATGTGTCATAGACCTTCCACCTTTCTTCTCCTTGTGTTTATCAAGAGACTTTACAGCCAAGATAGGTGGTTATGTGTCAGCTGATTGGTCAAATATGCTATTTAATGAGATATGGGACTAAGGTTACCATCAATTCTGAAAGGTTGGCTAAAGATCACATTGAGCCATATAGTCCAAGCCCTAACAACGCTGTCCCCATTACTCCAGACATAAATTGTGTTGTTTCAACTGATAGTGAGCTGGTTGCTACTCAAAACTTCAATCAAAAGCTATGCCTGATGTGTCGTTACATGAGTGGGCGGTTGAAAATGTGTTGGACAGCCCTGAGGATCTCATTCAAGATGCTGGTATGGGTAACTATGTCATTCTTGAGCCTGACACGGAGATTCCAAACCTAGAGAAAGATGCAGATCAGTTGCTGCAACCACTAGGTGAACTGTGGGAAATGTTCTTTGACAGTTCCAGAAGCAAGAATGGAGCAAGAGGAGGTGCAATGTTGATTTCTCCATAGGGTGATAGGTATTACTCTACTTTCCATTTTGCTTTTGCATGCTCTAATAACACTGCTGAATATGAGGGCCTTGTTCAAGGTCTAGAATGGGCAAGGAAGAGAGGAATAACCAGCTTGAAAGTCTATGGGGACAGTGAATTAATTGTTAATCAAATAAGAGGTTTAAGTGTTGCTAAAAATGACACACTAAAGTCTTATAGAAACAGAGTGTGAAACATGCTTGAAGATTTTGATGCCTTTAACTTAGTGTCTATTCCAAGGAACCAGAACCAGCATGCTGATAGGCTTGCAACCATTGGAGCATAGTTTGATATTCCAGATGACATTACGAAAGAGAAAGTACAACTATATGTAAAGGTTGTGGTTAGGCCATCAATTCCTGATAACAATATTCACTAGTAGGTTTTTGATAGCAATGAACATATTCTTTCTTTCTTGCTTGAAGAGGATCTGTTCTCCATGGTTAATCAAGCAAAACTTAAGCAGCGGTATGATGATCAAGTCATACAGCTGAAGATAAATAAGTTACCCAAGGGTCTTGTTACCTTAGAGTCAATTTTTAGCACTGATGATCAGCTTAGAAAGGGTAAAGCTGGCCTGCAAGTCAACCAGGAACATTATGAAGAACTAGAGATTTTCAAAGGTAAACTCCTTAAGATAGGAAAAATTTGTTCACATGAAGATAAACAATCTTTTGTTGCCTTATGCCAAGAGTTTCATGTTGTATTCGCTTGGGAATACTCAGATTTGAAAGGGTTTGATCCCCATATTGCCCAGCACACAATTGAGTTAGAACCTAATGCTAAGCCAGTAAGATAGAAACAAAGGCCCTTGAATCCTACGCTTGAGCCCTTAATGATTAAAGAGTTGACCAAATTGGTTGAAGGGGGTATCATCTTTCCAATTAAGCACACTTCATGGGTTTCTAACCTTGTGCCGATTAGGAAGAAAAGTGGTGAGATAAGACTCTGTGTAGACTTTAGGGACCTTAACAGATCATCCTTAAAAGACCACTACCCAGTGCCCTCCAGGCTATAATCAAGTGCTAGTTAAAGAGGAGGATCAGTTCAAAACCGCTTTCACAACTAAGTGGGGCACCATGGCATACAAAAGGATTCCTTTTGGTCTATCTAATGCTGGTGCCATGTTTTAGAGGGCCATGGACATGGCGTTTCAAAGTTTGATCAATAAGATTATGCTGATTTATTTAGATGACATAACAATGTATTAAAAAATTGCAGAAGAACATTTGTCACATCTTAGGAAAGTTTTTGAAAAATGCAGAGAGTATGGGATATCCCTCAATCCTACAAAAAGTATTTTTGTAGTTCATGAAGGGAAAATTTTAGGCCATATAGTATGAAAAGATGGAGGTGCCATCGATTCTGAAAGAGTCAGAGCTATATTGGAGCTACCATTGCCTAATCATAAGAAGGGTCTACAGAGCTTTTTGGGCCAAATCAACTTACTGAGAATTTTCATCCCTAATGTCGCAAATCTGTTACATCCTTTGACTACCATGCTAAAAAAGAACATAGTTTTCAGTTGGACAAAGGAAGCAAGGCATAGTTTTGAAGAAATCAAGGAGGCTTTAGCATCTGCCCCAACATTGGTAAATCCAGATTTCTCTAAAGACTTCTTTTTTTATGCTTTTGGCAGCACTGGTTCAATCTCTGCTATGTTGGTACAGAAAAATAGTGACAACTTAGAACAACCCATAGCTTTCTTTAGTCAAATACTTGCTGATTATGAAGAAAGGTATTCCTTTGTTGAGAAGCATGTTCTCTCCATGATCAGAAGCTTAAAGAAATTCAAGCCCTTAATCTCAAACAATAAGATTCATATTATGGTTGCACACCCAAGTGTGAAGGAATTTTTGTTGAACAAAGATCTGAATGAAAAGAGAGCAGGGTGGATCACCAAGGTCATGGAGTATGATGTAGACATTAAGGTTATCAAACTGGTTAGAGGTAAAGGTCTCTGTGAACAGCTTGCTATAGGATCAATCAAAGAAAATGAATTGGAAAAGGATGTTGTGTTTGCTAATACAAATGAGTTTCAGAATGCTCAAGATGATGTGCCTATGGGGGGAACTAATTAGGTTCAAGATATGACCCAATTTTTACAAACTAGTGAGTGCCCATTAGGATTGAACAGAGCTAAAAGAAGATACTTCAGACTGCGGTCCATACCATATGTGCTGGTAAACAATGTTCTTTTCAAAAAGGATCTGAATGGTGTTCTATTAAGATGTATTCACAGTGATCAAATTGAGAAGGTACTTCATGAGTTTCATGATGGAGCTGCGGGAGGTCACTTTGCCCCAAGAAATACTATTTGGAAGATCATGAGGTCTGGTTACTACTGGCCTAGTTTGTTCAAAGATGCATATTACTGGTCAAGAAAGTGTGTCAAATGTGCTTTGTTTTCAGGGAAGGAAAAACTTCCTGCTATGCCTCTGCATCCAATTCAAGTGGAGCAGCCCTTCATGAGATGGGGCATTGATTTCATTGGGCCAATAAATCCACCTTCTAGTGCTGGTCACAAGTGGGTACTTATAGCCACTGACTATTTTACAAGGTGGACAAAAGCGATTACATTGAAAGAAGCAAACGAATCTTCAGTTTTGAGCTTCTATGAAGATATAGTCACCAGATTTGGAGTTTCTGACTGTATCATATCTGATAATGCCCTTGCATTTGTGGGATTGAAACTAACTGATTGGGTTGCTAAACATGGCATTCATTTTAACACATCCTCAAATTATTACCCTCAGGGTAATGGCTTAGCTGAAAGCACAAATAAGAATCTCATTAGGATTATCAAGAGAACAATGGAGGACAATCAAAGAACTTGGCACATCAAATTAAAGTATGCACTATGGGAAAACAGAGTGACTCCTAAGAGGTCTATTGCTAACTCACCATACTTGTTAGTCTATGGCAGAGAGGCCAAATTACCCTTGTCTGTGGAGCTCCCAGCCCTTGACATTATATGTCAGTTGGAGATGTTTGAGGAACAGGGCCCAATGTCAGTGAGATATGCAGAGCTCATGGAACTTGAAGAATTAAGGGACAAAGCAATGAAGGATTTGGAGTATCATCAACTCCAAACAAAGAAGACATTTGACAAAAGGGCTACAGCAAAGTCTTTTAAGGAGGGAGACCTCGTGCTCAAGTGGGACGTTCTCAAAAGCAGGCCTAACCATCATACTAAGTTTGACAATATGTGTACAGGTCCATTCATCATCAGAGATTGTAAGGAACACAATGCTTATCAACTGGCTACAATAGAGGGGGGAATATTTCCTATCCTAGTTAATGGGATACACCTTAAACCTTGTTTTCAAGTTTGATGAGTGTCCTTCTTGTACATATCTAGTTAGGTTTTTTATGTTTTCAATAAGCGTTTATGCATTGTGGTCCATTTGTTTTTTGTTTTTCTCTTTTCCCTAAGTGTTGTTGCAGCGCAGTAAATAGTTTATTTTCAGCTTCTCCTTTTGTCGTTCTTGAAAACCTGTAGCTCTCTATAAGCCTCAAGCGAGTTGCAGCCATGTACAGGGTGCCCTGGGCCCATTTCAGAGGTTTCTCCTAATGAATCCATGCCCAATGGATGAGCCTATGCTATTGGTCTTCGTGTTTAGCAGGCAAACATCTAGCTGAGGTCGCTAGAAATGTTACCTAATTTTCACCCATGGGCTCAATCAGGCAGGATAAATAATGTGACAGAGGTTCGAGAAGGCCACATGGAAATTTCATACAAGGGAAAAAGTCATGAGTCTGATGCTAGGTCATAGGGAATTCAGTTGGGAAGCCCACCTTGTTCAAGTTTGGCATGAAAATCCTCTAAGGAGAGGGTCGCCAAGACCTCTCAGATGTCTCACCAAAGAAAATGAGAGGGTCGTTGAAGGGTCATATTCAACATAGCATCTTGCTGACAAGAGCATGTCTAGCTGATGGGAAAGGTTGCTCTCTCGGCAAAGCAGGTTCTCATCGCTATGTGGTCTCGGCGATCAGGAGGTGTCCTGCCGATAGTTGAGGCATTTTCCAAAATAGGATGATTTCACCAAGGGTTTGGCTGATAAAGACAGTCACGTCGAAGGTTTTTTTTTTGGAGTAACCTAGTGACTTTGGAGTAAGTCCTACTGACCAGGAAAAGTCTCCCCGATAGTGAAGACCTTGCTGGGAGAAAGTGATATCGTCATAACTTGTTGCCTTCGACATGAGTCTCGCCGATGGCTTAAAGTCTGGCCGAAAGATGCGAGATCGGGGAGACTGGAGTGTGTTCGGCAAAGGGTCTGGCCAATAGGCTAAGGTCTCGACGATAGTAATGAAGCTTTCGGCATGAGGTTGTGCTCTCGACATGTGGTCTCCCCGATCGGTGTGATGTCTCCGTGACACAAAGGGATGAAGGCCCTCGATATGACACTCGAGCCTCGCTATGAAGTTTCCCCGACTTGATAACGTCTCAGCGAAAGGAAAGGGAGCTCGATAAGGTGAAATGCACTCAGGGTGACACTAATTGAATCTCGCCGATAGAAGATGATGAAAGTTCACCAACGTAGTCTTTGCCTTCGGTAGGAGGTCTCGCTGAGAGTAGAATGTCTTGTCGACAATGAGAAGAGTTCGCTGTGAAATCTCACCTTCGCCTGAAGGTCTTGCCAACTCATAGCCTCGGCCTTAGAAAGTAACCTCACCATAATGTCTTGGTGAGACCTTTGTCTCTTGTCGAAGAAGAAGGGTATCAGGGTAACATTTCACCCTCGCCAACACATCTCGCCGACAAAACGAGGTCTTACCGAAAACAAGGTATGAGCCTAGAAGGATGAAGCATTCAGCGAAAGGTCTTGGCGAAGAAGGTTTGTTTCCCCGAAATGAAGCAAGATCGCCAAAAGATGATGAGCTTGGGAAGAATTCCTACCGACAGATGGGGAGTCTTACCAAAATGAAAGGGGTCTCGGGATAGCGTTGTGCTTTTGGTAAGATCTCTCACCGAACACATGATCTCTTGTCGACAGATAGAAGCACACTCAGAAGGAAGAAGTGGTCTCGGTGATGGAAGGTGATATCGATGTTGGAACTATCAAAATTTGATTATTTTTGCATACCTTTCATACTCCCTGGGTCTCCATATGAGTCCTTCTATAGGAATTTTCCTCATCCCGTGGTATTTTTACTTGTATTTTGCCCATATTTCCCCATAGAATCCTTCGGGTTGTGCATTTTCCATCTTGTCGCACCTATTGGCATAGGTTTGTTTAGGTCTCCCCAACCCATGTTGCTTGTGCATTAACGTTTATTTGTTGCAGGTGTTTTAGCAAGACTTGTCCTGTTGGAACTGTAAATTTCTACAATAATTTCACATGTTTTGCATAACCCTAAGTTTCCATATAGTCCTCATTATATACACATGGGTTTGTTTTCATATCATTCTGCTCACATTTTGTCCCTATTTGTCTCATTGAATCCATCAGGTCTTGCATATTTCATATCATGGTCTATATCAGCATGACAATTTCTGGGTCTCCCCGATTCATTTTCTGGCAAATGTCTGTGTTGCCTATCAGCAAGACGTTTCTATGTCATGGCGATTAGATTTCATCTACTGGCAGTTATTGGCATGAATTTCACATGGTTTTGGCGACAGGAGGATACATATATCGGCATGAATTTGGGCGTCAATATAATGTCACAGCGAGATTGTTTTATCTTACCGACCGGTAAATGATGATGCCTATCGATGTGAATCTTTGCATCGGAGTAGGTCACGACGAGCTCTTTATTTCTTACCAATTGGCTTGCAAGGTTTCTTTTCAGCCAAACCAAAGGGATGTCGAGGGAATGTCTTACCAAGTTTTAAAAGTCTTACCGACAAACACATTAAGGATTCACTTTGGCCTACCATGTTTCTTTCAGTGCAAAGTCATAGTGATTTCATTTTGTCACACCGACCGGCAACTAAAAGAATAGCTCAGTGAGAGATAAAGTTATCGAAATAAGGTCTCGGCGAGTGACCTTCGGTCTCGCCGACATACATATGGAGTTTCTATCAAAAGACCTTTCGGTGAGACTAATGTGACTTCGGTGTAAGTCCTAGCGAATGCTGGTGGGTATCACTAATGAAACACAATGGGAGTTGTTTCTAGGCGAGAGTTTTCTCTTGTCTCGGCAACTCAGGGTGTATGAAGGGCTCTCGGTGAAACATATTGAGATTGATATAATATCTCTCCGACAGGGGAAAGTCACGACGAAGGTGAATAAGACCAAGGGGATGACAAACGATTGAATTTCCTTCGGCATAGCTAATAGGATGCCTCGGAAAATGATTAACAGAGTTCAAATTTTGTGGCCGACATGTAATTTTCTTCTGTGGCGGACATGAGTGCTCGATTGTAATGGTTGGCTAATATGGCTCTTGGCCGACATGAATTTGGAAGCGATATGTCTGTTCTAGTGCTGGTGTATAAATATGCACTCCCAAATGTAATATCATATCAGATTTTAGAATAGATACAGTAGATTAGGAATGGCTACAAGAGAATAAAGTTCTCATATCAGAGACTATGTTGCATGTTTTCAAATGGCGATTTTAGTGAAAGTCAGTTAATGTGGCAGGTTATTTCTGGTGTCAATTGTCTGTTGAGTTTTTTGAAAAGTATTGCTAAGCTGTCTCTATGATTGATTCTTTCTGGTTGTTTAAATTGATGTAACAAGTTTACTTTCAGTTTATCAGTGCACATTTGTTGTATCTGTGTGGTTAATTAACTGGTTCTCTCAAGAAGAGATTAAATCATTTTGGTTGATCATAGTAATCAGGGAGATTCATCTAGATTATTAAAGTAGAGCTTAGTAGTCATAATCTTGCATGTTTATACAAGTATAAACAAAATATATGCCAGCAATTTGAGTTTCTGCCAGAATAAGTTGCCCATTTTTGTTTCATTTGACTCTGCATACCTAATAAGCCACTGGTCTCTGTACTTAATCATTTTGAATTCATTCAGTTTCTTTATATCTGTTAATTGAGCATTTTAGGATTTAGATTAGAAGATTGCTATTGCTATCAAGTTTGATTTCATTTGTTCACTCCGATCTACCATTGTCGAAAAAGAATTGCAAGAAGGATAATCATAATTCAAGTCTGCTTCATTCAAATAGGTACACCCGCCTAGGTCTGGCAGCACCTGAAGAGTAGAAGGTTTAATTCATTTGACCTTGTCTGTTACCCTAAAACGTATCAAGAGATTGGAAGCCTCTTGAGGCATCCCACCTGCGTGTTTGAGAGCTAACATGTCCATTGTTACAGCAACTAACATTTCATCCGTGGTTGGCTATCGGCATAACATTCGTGTCATTTTGGTGACAGTGGAGACATCTATTGGCATAATTTTTTGGCTATCAGGGTAGTGTCTTACCGATTTCAATATGTCTCCCCGACTAAGTATGTGGTGGCTCATCGACAAAGGTTAAGGGTTATCGGCGGAAGGTCTTGGCGAATATCATTTGTCTTACTGACCGCTGGTGGGAGGATCTTATTGGCGAGAGTTGAGAGTCTTCGATGAAGTGTCACAGCGAAGTGAGTTTGTCTCACCAACGAAGCACAAAAGGATTTTTTCCAAATGACTTTTGGTGAGAGATGTAGCTATCGATATAAGGTCTCGGCGAGTGACCTTCGGTCTCGCCGACCTTGCACGTGGAATTTCTTTCATATGGTTTTCGGTGAGACTATGGTGGGTTCGGAGTGAGTCATGGAAAAGTAAGGAGTGTCTCACCGACGGAACATAAGAGTTTATTCAAGTAGCTTTCGATGTAGTTCTGTTTTCTCTTGGCGAACAAAAGGTTATCTCGGGATGACTTTCGGTGAAACAAGGAGCACTCTACATAACGTTTCCCCGATATCTAAGAGCTATAGCGAAGTGGGTGAAATGAAAAGTGCAGTTCAGTGAAAGACCTCTTATATCTTGGTGACTTGGAAATGATAAAAGACTTTCAGCCTGACATAATGAGTTCGATATGTTGTCTCCCCGATATCACAGTGTTACAACGAAACACAAAGGGAACGAAGGAATACTCCATGACTTTGGTGTAACAAACATAATGATATAGCGATATAGAGGTGGCAAGAGGCTTTCGGAAAGACATAATGTGCTCTATAGGACATCTCCCTGATAACAATAAGTCACCGCAACTGTGAACAGAATGAAAGGAACGCTGCTCGGTAAGAAATTCCCCATGTCTCAGCGAATGGAAAGCACGTGAAGGAATGCGTTTTGATATAACATTTTGTTATCTGTATGATATCTCACCAACATCACAAAGTCAGGGCGAAACAAAAAGAGCACGGTGTGTCTAACGATTGAATTGCCTTCGGCATAACTATACATTATGTCTCATCGACTGTTTCACTGGTGAACAACAGAAATACAAATACTGTGGCCGACATGTAGATGCTTGAAGACCGTTGCAAGCTAACATAATTTCAACCCGAATTCTATGGAGGGCTAACATGGAATCTCAATATGATATGTTTTTCTCATGCCGGTGTATAAATTGGCATATTGTAATTGTAAAACGGAGGAGCTATCAGTTATTAGATTTTGATATACAACAAGTAGACAGAGTAGAATAAAATTCTCAGGTCAGAAATTATTGTTGCATGATTTTAGAATGGAGGTATTTATGAAAATCAGTTGATGTTGTTGCATTTCTCTGGTGTCAATTATTTATTGAATTTAATGAAAGTATTGCTAAGTTGTCTCCAAGATTGAAGCTTTCTGGTTGTTTAAATTGACATAACAAGTTTATGTTCAGTTTATCAATGCACATTTGTTGTATCTGTGTGATTAATCAATTGGTTATTTCAAGCAAAGATTAAATCCTTTTAATTGATCACAGTAATCAGAGAGATTCATCTGGATTGTTAAAGTAGAGCTTAGTAGTTACAAAATTGCATGTTTATACAAGTTGTAAAAAAAATATATGCTAGATAATTTGAGTTTTCTCCAAAGAGGTGTTGTTCATCTTGATTTCATTTTGACTCCGCATACCCAATAAGGCACTGTTCTTTGCAATTTCATCATTTGGATTCATTCAGTTTCTTTACATCTGTTTTACATTTGTTAATTGAGCACTTTAGGAGTTAGATCAGAAGATTGTTATTGCTATCAAGTTTGAATTTGTTTATTCATTACCATCTGCCATTGTTGGAAAACCATTGTGCAAGAAAGATAATCATAAGTTAAGTCTGCCCAATTCTGAAAGATACACCTGCCTAGGTTTGGCAGCACCTAAAGAGTAGAAGGTTGAGTTCTCTTGACCTTGTCTGTTACCCTGAAGCGTATCAAGAGATTGGCAACCTCTTGAGGAATTTTTCCTTCGTTTTTGAGAGCTAACAAATTGGTGACTCTACTAGGGAATACATTCAAAATCAAAGCCTTAATCATAGAGTCAGGAACTTTATACAGACTCCGCTGGGAATAAAGAAACATCAAGTATTTTCTCACTTTTGACAAAAGTGAGTGGCGACTCTGACAGAAATTTTACAGCTGTTCAAACATGAATGGAAGAAGATCTCAATACAGGGGAGGTCATACTAGAGCTCCTGTTGGCAGTAGTAAATGGACACACAAAGATGACAGAGTTGATAAGGGAAAAGGGATAAGTGAAGACATGTGCATGACTGGCAAAGACAAAACGTCGAGAGCACATGGTGAAACACATGATCGCTATGATACATGGAGAGATAATTCAAGTGCAGAACTTTGTACCCCTGAAGATCAAAGAAATCATTTCTTTTCTCTTGATCCTCAGAAAAACGCTGAGTTTGAAGCTGTATGTGAGGCTGAACGAATCAGAATTCAGCATGAATATGATCAGAAGATGGAAGGTAACCAAAATATGTTACTGATCATGAGCTTCCTAAGGAAGTAAAAGCACGGTTTGAATTACAGAGGAAGAGGATAGAGGAATTAGAGGCTAAATTGTAGAAAACTCAAATTACTGATCAGACAGTTGATTGCCCCCCAAAGTATGTGCCACCTCATAAGTAAGGTAATCATGGTGCAGGGCCTTCAAATCCACCAGTGTTTCCTCACCATCAGAGAGGGAATCTCTATAATCAGCCAAATCAGCCACCTCATATTCCCACATAGCATACAACTATGCATCCACCTCTTGGTCAGTCTTTTATCCCACAGTATAGTGCATAGTACAATAATCCCATGCACCAGCATCAATATCCACCTATCCCTCGCCCTCACCAGTACGCAACAATGATCAGGCAGTTTGATTTGGCAGGGTTCCATCTATGCCCTTACCCTATGGATAGCAGCTGGAGAGGTCTGGCCCCTAAATTTACAGGGAGCATTGCAATCACTGCTAAAGAACACTTAAGGAATTTCAATGTGTTCATTCAAGACATAGGTATGCCATATGAAGATTTGCACATGAGGTCGTTTATGATGTCACTTATTGAAGATGCTAGAGATTGGTTCAATAGCTTGCTAGCCCTCTCAATTAATTCTCTTCAAGTATTCCAAGATCGATTTCTAGAGCAGTATGGGAATCTAAATGTACCAGATGCAGCTCTTCATGAATTGATGCGAATTCAGAAAAATCAAAATTACTCAGTTTATGATTTCAATCGAAGATTTAACAAATTGTAGACTAAGGTACCTCCTGGATCAAGGTTGCCAGATTTTGTAGCTTTAAGTGTTTATTTAAATGCATGTGATCCCAAAACAGGGTACAAACTAAGAAATAGATTTCCAAGAGATCTAGCTGAAGCACAAAAGATTGCATTGAAAATTGAAAATAATAGGAAGGCTGTTGGTATAATTAGTAAAAGAGACAACCCGAGGCCTCCTCAGCAAAGTAACAATTATCAGTATAGACAGGAGAATACATACAGAAATGAGAACAAAAATGAGAAGCCAAGGTTACATGACATGCCTTATAATACAGACTGGAAGGATGGAAAACCTATAGTAGTTAGGCCAAGAAACAAAGAGACTACTGATCCACTGAGCAAAAGGGGAACTTATATGGTGAGTGACAATTATTTTTGTGAAGTTTGTGATCAGCCACATTCCCCAGATTATTGTGTTGTAGCCCGAAGATTGCAAGAGGAGGGAATGTTAATAGAAAATAATGGAGAAGATCACACGGTGTATTTGACTTCAAATACCTTTCACCATGTTCAGGAGAGGTACTCATCTTCAGAGGATGAAGATTATGAATATGATGTTTCAAATCAGAAGTACAATGTCCATATGGCTGAACAATAGATCATCTATGACTCTAAAGAAGATTATGAAGAAGATTATACTGAGCCACATTGTGTTGAGACACCTGTTCAATGCAGTGTGAGGAGACTCACTGAAGATGAAAAAGAGAGAATAATTGCTGCTGCAGTTGAGGGAGCAAGAAGTAAATACTGGTTGAGAAACATAAAAGTAAATGAAACAAAGGGTGTTCCTGGGGGAATTTTTATGAAGGATCAGAAGGCAACACAAGGAATTGTGAAAAGGCCAGAAAAGGGACAGCTTGATAAGAGTGAACAGAAGCCAATCCAAAAAGAGGAAGTGAAGGAATTAAATAAAGAGATACAAATGCCTGGCCAACCTAACAAAAAAGGAAAGGAAGAAAACAAAGGAGATACACCAAAACTGAAGAAAATTGTAAAGGTGGAGATCTCTTCTTTTGATTTCACTCAGGCGTTGTCTCAGGTAAAAATGTCTATTCCATTACTTGAGTTAATGAAAATTAAGGAATACAGAGATAATGTTGTTCAATTGATAACAAGTGGAAATGAAAAATGTATGAATTCTGAAAGCAAAGTAGCTATTAAAACAGTCAATAGGCATGAGAAAACAAATGACTCTGAGGTTTGCTTGAGTGATATATTATCAACTCCCCCTCAAGTTGATCCTTTTTTCACTACATTGCTTATCAATAATAAACTGTTGAGGAATTGCATGATAGACTCTGGTGTTGCTATAAATATTATGCTAGTAGGAGTTATGAAGCAGCTTGGCATGTGGGTTGATACTACTAGAGGAAAGTGTTATGCAATGGATAAAAAACCTGTTCCTGTGGTAGGCATTATGAGAGGAGTTGAAGTCAAGCTGGCTACTTATCCACATGTGGCTTATAATATAGATATCACAGTGATAGATACTCCTCCTCAATTCAGGATGCTTTTGTCAAGGCAGTGGACAGCAGCTGTTGGTGGAAATGTTCAGTTTGATCTATCATATGCTACTATTCCAGTGAATGGTCAAGAGGTCAAGTTGTATAGGGAGCCAAGAATGAATCAGCTTGTTGAATGTGTGCCACAAAATTAGATCAATTGTTTTTGTGATGTTGATCTTGAGAATTTTAAAATTGAACTAGCTCAGCCAGAATTAACCAATAGCAATCCAATTGAAAAACATGTTGAGCAGAATCACAATGGCATATGGAAAATGTATTTTGATGGAGCCTGCAGCCAAGAAGGAAATGAAGTTGGGATTGTATTTGTTTTGCCTGAAGGTATTACTTTTAGATATTCATTTCTGTTAGCATTTGAATGTACAAACAATGTGGAAGAGTATGAAGCTTTATTGTCAGGCTTGAACATAGATGTGAAACATAAAATCAAGTTGCTGGCTATTTTGGGCGATTCTGAGTTGGTTGTCTCACAAATCAAATCAAAGTATGCAGCAAAGCACAAAAGATTAAAACAATATAGGAATGTTATATGGGATATAATTGAATTATTTGATGCTTTTTCAATTGAGTGGATTGACAGGTCCAAGAACATAATGGATGATTTTTTAGCAAATGTGGCACTCAAAAGAGATGATATTACACTAACTGGGGTATCATAGATTGAGTTCAAAATAAGGCCTGTTGTTCTTGATAACATTTATAGTTAGCAAGTCTTCAATGATGATACTGACCTTTTGAAATTCCTCAATTGTATAGATCAATATGAAGCTCAGGAAATTGATTTTAATGCTTTTGTTGAAGAAGTAGATGGGAAGCAAACAGTGTTTGGAAAAGAGATCTTGCAACTCAAGACAAATAAGCTTCCTAAAGGCTTAGTGGCACTAGAAAGGGTGTATGATGGAAATGATCGGTCCCTTATGAAGCAAACACCAGTCAGAAAGGAATATGTTGAAGAGATTAACTTGGGGACTAAAATACAACCAAGAAAGGTGTACATTGGGAAGAAAATAAGCCCAACGATTAGAAGAATGTTGATAGAGTTGTTGAGAAAGTATAAACATGTTTTTGCATGGTCTTATGAAGATCTGAAAGCATACAAGGAAGATTTATTTCAGCATGAAATACCATTGAAGCCAGATGCCAAGCCTTTTAGACAAAAGCAAAGACCCATAAATCCAACACTGGAGCCTAAGATGCAAGAGGAATTGACAAAACTCAGAGATGGAGGAATTATCAAACCAATCAGGCACTCAATGCGGGTTTCAAATTTTGTCCCTATGAGAAAGAAGAACAGTGATATCAGATTGTGTGTGGACTTCAGAAATCTGAACATGACATCTCTTAAAGATAATTATCCTCTACCCAATATGGAGGCTATATTGCATAAGGTGACAGGGTGTGAACTATTCTCCATGATGGATGGGTTTTCAGGATACAACCAGGTTAAAGTCAAGGAATTTGAGCAATATCAAATAGCATTTACAACTCCTTGGGGAACTTATGTATACATAAGAATGCCATTTGGTCTTACAAATGCTGGAGCGACTTTCCAAAGAGCCATGGATCTGGCATTTGCAGACTTGATCAATGTTATTATGGTAGTGTACTAGGATGACTTGACTGCTTATTCGAAGAAGGCTAAAGATCATGTGCAACATCTTGAAAAGGTATTTATTAAAGCTCTTGAATATGGTATTAGTTTAAATCCAAAGAAGTGTCATTTCGCAGTCACAGAGGGTAAGCACTTAAGACATATTGTTTCAAAAGAGGGAATTAGGATAGATCCTGAGAGGGTTGAAGCTATTGATAAAATTCCTGTTCCCAAAACTATCAAGGCTATACAGTCATTCTTTGGAAAAATTAATTTTGTTAGAAGATTTGTCTCTAATTTTGCTGAGATCATTAAGCCCATATCGAAAATGTTGAAGAAAGGACAAAAAATGGACTGGACTGCAGAAGCTTTAGATGCTTTTATATCTATCAAAAGGTCCATCAAGGAGGCTCATGTAGTTAAGTCTCAAGATTTTGCAAAGCCTTTTCAGATTTTTTCATTTTCTTCAATGCATACTATTGCTACTGTTATGTTACAAAAAAATAATGATGGTCATGAGTAGCCTGTGTCTTTCTTTAGTAAATCATTACAAGGGTCTGAATTGAAGTATGACATAATGGAAAAATAGGCTTTTGCATTGGTAAAGGCCACAAAAGCATTCAGACCATATTTTGTTGGAGTGAAGGTGATTGCTTATGTCCCTCATGTTGCTATTAAGGATATTTTGACATAGTTTGAAGTTACAAGGAAAAGATGCAGATGGATCAGCAAGATTCAAGAGTTTGACATGGAGATATAGATCACCAAGCTAGTAAGAGGTCATGGCCTAGCTAAGATGATGGCAAAATGAAATATTGAAGCAAGTCAAGTCTGTAATGTAGACGAAGGGACTGCAATTGCAAGCATTGAACACACCCCTTGGTATACTGATATCGTGCATTATCTTAAATACATGAAGTGTCCAGATGGATTGAGTAATAGCCAAATGAGAACTTTGAAGTTGCAGGCATCAAGGTATGTTTTCATGGATGGAGATCTGTTTTGGAAGAATAGGGATGGTATACTATTATTATGTCTAGATGAGTCACAAGCCAAGCATGTTCTAAAAGAAATGCATGAAGGAGTTTGTGGAGGACATTATTCAGCAAAGACAACTGCACACAAAATTCTCAGGGCAGATTATTATTGGCCAAAGGTTTTTAATGATTCTTTTACACATGTGAGAAGATGTGAAGCTTGCCAAAAGTTTTCTGGAAAATTGAAGTATCAGGGTGCTCTGCCACTTCGACCCTTATAGGTTGATGCCCCTTTTCATCAATTGGGAATTGATTTCATTGGAGAGATACAGGAAAAATCAAGTGGGGGATACAAGTGGATACTAGTTTCCACTGATTATTTTACTAAGTGGGTAGAGGCAATCCCAACTAAGCAAGCTACAAGTAAGGTAGTAAATAATTTCCTGATGGACAACATTATCACCAAATTTGGTACACCACTGAGGTTGATCAAAGATAATGGGATGTGTTTTAGGTCAAATGAATTCAAAAGCTTCTGTGATAAGTATGGCATTACTATTTCTTATGCAGCCCCTTATTATCCACAAGCTAATGGACAAGTAGAGTCTAGCAATAAAAGTATTTTGAAGATTATAAGGAGAATGCTAGGGCAGAACAAGAAGGCTTGGGATTCAAAATTAAAGCTGGTTGTGTGGGCTGATAGGATCACTGTGAAGAAGGCAATTGGAAAATCCCCATTTGAATTGGTGTATGGAGCACAAGCTAAGATGCCTCTGCAAAATTTGTTACCAGTCTACAGATTTGTCCCGCAGGAGGATATGGATGTTCCTGAACCTATGGAGGAAAGAATGGAACAATTGGCTGAACTTGATGAAGTAAGGAGAGAGGCCCAAAGACAAAACATGAAGTTACAAACATAGATGAAGTATCTATTTGACAAGAAGGAAAATAATAGAAAATTTGAAGAGAATGACTTGGTGTTGATGTGGAATGCAAGGTGTCAGGAGAAGGGCAAGCATGGTAAATTTGAGGCTTTGTGGATGGGACCTTTTGTTGTTGCTAGAAAGAAGGGTGAAGACTCTCACTATCTATAGAACATGGCAGGCGAAGATCAGGAATTTCCTGTTCATGGGAAATTCTTGAAGCTTTTCTTCTCTTGAGCAACACAGAGGATTAAGGGTTGCCAGTGCATGGACAACTCTTGCTTATCCTCTTAAAAAATTATTTTCCGTGCACAATAGTCTAGGATTTTTTCTATCTCCATTTTGCATTCATTTACATTGCCATTCATTCCATTGTTGCTCATTGGTTCATCATTTTATGTCTGGTATGCTCACCCAATGATCCAGATCCTTGCAATGATCTTACTATCATTCATCCCCAGAAGGAGCCACTGTTGGAACTATCAAAATTTGATGATTTTGCATACCTTTCATACTCCCTGGGTCTCCATATGAGTCCTTCTATAGGCATTTTCCTCATCCCGTGGTATTTTTACTTGTATTTTTCCCATATTTCCCCATAGAATCCTTTGGGTTGTGCATTTTCCATCTTGCTGCACCTATCGGCATAGGTTTGTTTAGGTCTCCCTGGCCCATGTTGCTTGTGCATTAACGTTTATTTGCTACAGGTGTTTTGGCAAGACTTGTCCATTGTTACAGCGACCAACATTTCATCCATGGTTGGCTATCGACATAACATTCATGCCGTTTTGGCGATAATGGAGACATCTATCGGCATAAGTTTTTGGCTATCGAGGTAGTGTCTTACCGATATCAATATGTCTCCCTGACTAAGTATGTGGTGGCTCATCGGCAAAGATTAAGGGTTATCGGCGAAAGGTCTTGGTGAATATCATTTTTCTTACCAACCACTGGTGGGAGGATCTTATCGGTGAGAGTTGAGAGTCTTCGATGAAGTGTCATAGCAAAGTGAGTTTGTCTCACCAACGAAGCACAAAAGGATTTTTTCCAAATGACTTTCGGTGAGAGATGTAGCTATCAATATAAGGTCTCAGTGAGTGACCTTCGGTCTCGCCGACCTTGCACGTGGAATTTCTTTCATATGGTTTTCAGTGAGACTATGGTGGGTTCGGAGTGAGTCATGGCAAAGTAAGGAGTGTCTCATTGATGGAACATAAGAGTTTATTCAAGTGGATTTCGGTGTAGTTCTATTTTCTCTTGGTGATCAAAAGGTTATCTCAGGATGACTTTCGGTGCAACAAGGAGCACTCTACATAAGGTCTCCCTGATATCTAAGAGCTATAGCGAAGTGGGTGAAATGAAAAGTACAGTTCAGTGAAAGACCTCTTATGTCTTGGTGACTTGGAAATGATAAGACTTTCGGCCTGACATAATGAGTTCGATATGTTGTCTCCCCGATATCGCAGTGTTACAACGAAACACAAAGGGAACGAAGGAATACTCCATGACTTCGGTGTAATGAACAAAATGATATAGCGATATATAGGTGGTAAGAGGCTTTCAAAAATACATAATGTGCTCTACAGGACATCTCCCCGATAACAATAAGTCACCACGACTATGAATAGAATGAAAGGAACGCTGCTAGGTAAGAAATTCCTCATGTCTCAGCGAATGGAAAGCACGTGAAGGAATGTGTTTTGATATAACATTTTGTTATCTATATGATATCTCACCGACATCACAAAGTCAGGGTGAAACAGAAAGAGCACGGGGTGTCTAACGATTGAATTGCCTTCGGCATAACTATACGTTATGTCTTGTCGACTGTTTCACTAGTGAACAACAGAAATACAAATACTGTGGCTGACATGTAGATGCTTGAGGACCGTTGCAGGCCGACATAATTTGAACCCAAATTATGTGGACTGCCGACATGGAATCTCAATATGATATGTTTTTCTCATGCTAGTGTATGAATTGGCATATTGTAATTGTAAAACAGAGGGCTATCAGTTATTAGATTTCGATATACAACAAGTAAATAGAGTAGAATAAAATTCTCAGGTCAGAGACTATTGTTGCATGATTTCAGAATGGAGGTATTTATGAAAATCAGTTGATGTTGCTGCAATTCTCTGGTGTCAAATTGAATTTAATGAAAGTATTGCTAAGTTGTCTCCAAGATTGAAGCTTTCTGGTTGTTTAAATTGATATAACAAGTTTATGTTCAGTTTATCAATGCACATTTGCTATATCTGTGTGATTAATCAATTGGTTCTTTCAAGCAAAGATTAAATCCTTTTAATTGATCACAATAATCAGAAAGATTCATCTGGATTGTTAAAGTAGAGCTTAATAGTTACAGAATTGCATGTTTATACAAGTTGTAAACAAAATATATGCCAGATAATTTGAGTTTTCTCCAGAGAGGTGTTGTTCATCTTGATTTCATTTTGACTCCGCATACCCAATAAGGCACTGGTCTCTGCAATTTCATCATTTGGATTCATTCAGTTTCTTTACATCTGTTTTACATTTGTTAATTGAGCACTTTAGGATTTAGATCAGAAGATTGTTATTGCTATCAAGTTTGAATTCGTTTGTTCATTACCATCTGCCATTGTGGGAAAACCATTGTGCAAGAAAGATAATGATAAGTTAAGTCTGCCCAATTCTGAAAGGTACACTTGCCTAGGTTTGGCAGCACCTGAAGAGTAGAAGGTTGAGTACTCTTGACCTTGTCTGTTACCCTGAAACGTATCAAGAGATTGGCAACCTCTTGAGGCACTTTTCCTTCATTTTTGAGAGCTAACAATCAGCATGACTAATGAAGCCGCTATGACCTCTTGCCAATGAAGGTTTCTCTTTCTGAAGCAAAATGAAATGAGCTCTCGCCGGAGCAAGGAGGCCTCGGTAAGAGTCTTGCTGACCCGATAGGGTCTCAACAAAGAATGTGGAGCTTGGGTAGAGAAAAATGCACCAAGGTGACATCAATATACCTTTGTTGATAGACGATGAGAAGAGTTCACCATGTTGTCTAGCCGAATAAGATTGTCTTGGCGACCACAGAGGCGATATTGGTATGATTTTTGGGCTCGATAAGAACTATCATCGACAATTCCATGTTATGCTGATGGTTCCAGGAGGATTTAATCACATCGGTTAGACACTTCCAGTTTCTCACTGAGATGCAATTCTACGGGAGGAGGTTTTGACCACCTGAAGATTCCGCGTGGAGTTTACTCGACTAAT
>VDFB02298233.1:0-35581 GCA_007258455.2 Sequoia sempervirens
GTTCAATTGCAACTTGGGATGAATTTGGAGACAAGTTGCATAAGCAATTTCAAGACAGGTTTGATAACTTGTCTCTATTAGAACAATTAACCACAATCAAGAGAGCTCCACAAGAGCAGATGAATGACTTCAACTTTAGATTTCAAAGAACCTGGGATAGAATCCCTATAATGGTGAGGCCACCTCTAAAGTATGCATTTATGTACTTCTTGAGGGCTCTTAACAGCGATATAGCTATTATGATACAATCAATGGGAGGGGTTTCTCTACCAAATGCCTTTGAAATAGCCATCAAAGCTAAAAACAGCTTAATACAAGCCAATAAACTTGCTCCCAGGTCACCAATGCCTATATTCCTAGAGATCCATGCAAATTTTCCCTTGCAGATACCTCCCTTTTCACCCTTGCCATCTGTTCCAACTGTTGTAACACAAGAAATTATTGTTTCAAGTTCTCCAAATGAGTTGTAGGAGATCAAAACTCTATTGCAGTCTTTTAGTAACAAACTTGTTAGTTTAGAAAAGCAGCAATCTTATAGTAGGCCTTACCAATAGCAGAATTCAAGTCAGCAACAAGTATATCAAGGTAGTAGGCAAGTCGACCAAGGCAATTATCAGGGCCCAAGACATAATGTGAATACAAGACCTTTTTAGGCCTATGCTCCAGCCCCTGTTAGTACGACCAAGGAGTTGGTTCCTATCCAAAACAACTTAGCAGCAGACTATGAGTGGTGGTACCCTTGTAACTAGCCTCATAATCAAGCCACTTGTTCAAATGGACTCATTAATCAGGCACTAATGGTGCAGAATACCTCAAGTTCACAACAACATGCACTTAAAGATCCACCTCCACAACACCAAGATTAGTTTATTAATGATGCTACCCTACTTAACTGGCAAGGTCAAGAATTCTGTGGATTGAATGAAGATAGTTCTCCAGTTGCAGCTAACACCAGGGCAAAGAAGAGAGCTTTTGAGCTTGGTCAAGCGGTTGACAAAGGAAAGGAAACGACTGCAAAACCATCTACCTCTAGAGTGACTCTTGCTTGTAAAAGAAATCAGCAACTTCCAGACAAGGAGCAGCGATCCCTACAAGTTGATCATACTGGCATGAAGGTACATTCTAGAGTAAACCCAATTGTACCTTATAATATCCTTGATAGTATGAAGAAAATGAATGTTACAATGTCTATGTGGGACTCATTAGCCATCCCAGGGCAGAAGGATATGTTATAGTCAGCCTTGTCAAGTTTGAAGATGTCTGATGAGTTTGAGCCCCCAATAGGTCAATTTAGAGCTATGCTAACAAACAGTTCTTAAGGAAATGATCAACAACCTGGCATAGATACTGGAAAAGGAGTTAAACCACCTCCTTTTTATGTATCAGTAATCATAGGTGACAAGTTGGTTCATAACTGTACGGTAGATAGTGGAGCTAGCAGCTCAGTGATGCCAAAATAGATTGTTGACAAGCTTGGACTAAAGTATCAACCTTTAGAGAAGGGAGTGATCCAATTGGATGGTACTTCAGTTAATACATTGGGAATCATTAAGGACTTGAGTCTCACCCTTCATGCTTGTCCTAATTTTTCAGTCCCCCAAGACATATGTGTCATAGACCTTCCACCTTTCTTCTCCTTGTGTTTATCAAGAGACTTTACAGCCAAGATAGGTGGTTATGTGTCAGCTGATTGGTCAAATATGCTATTTAGAATGAGATATGGGACTAAGGTTACCATCAATTCTGAAAGGTTGGCTAAAGATCACATTGAGCCATATAGTCCAAGCCCTAACAACGCTGTCCCCATTACTCCAGACATAAATTGTGTTGTTTCAACTGATAGTGAGCTGGTTGCTACTCAAAACTTCAATCAAAAGCTATGCCTGATGTGTCGTTACATGAGTGGGCGGTTGAAAATGTGTTGGACAGCCCTGAGGATCTCATTCAAGATGCTGGTATGGGTAACTATGTCATTCTTGAGCCTGACACGGAGATTCCAAACCTAGAGAAAGATGCAGATCAGTTGCTGCAACCACTAGGTGAACTGTGGGAAATGTTCTTTGACAGTTCCAGAAGCAAGAATGGAGCAAGAGGAGGTGCAATGTTGATTTCTCCATAGGGTGATAGGTATTACTCTACTTTCCATTTTGCTTTTGCATGCTCTAATAACACTGCTGAATATGAGGGCCTTGTTCAAGGTCTAGAATGGGCAAGGAAGAGAGGAATAACCAGCTTGAAAGTCTATGGGGACAGTGAATTAATTGTTAATCAAATAAGAGGTTTAAGTGTTGCTAAAAATGACACACTAAAGTCTTATAGAAACAGAGTGTGAAACATGCTTGAAGATTTTGATGCCTTTAACTTAGTGTCTATTCCAAGGAACCAGAACCAGCATGCTGATAGGCTTGCAACCATTGGAGCATAGTTTGATATTCCAGATGACATTACGAAAGAGAAAGTACAACTATATGTAAAGGTTGTGGTTAGGCCATCAATTCCTGATAACAATATTCACTAGTAGGTTTTTGATAGCAATGAACATATTCTTTCTTTCTTGCTTGAAGAGGATCTGTTCTCCATGGTTAATCAAGCAAAACTTAAGCAGCGGTATGATGATCAAGTCATACAGCTGAAGATAAATAAGTTACCCAAGGGTCTTGTTACCTTAGAGTCAATTTTTAGCACTGATGATCAGCTTAGAAAGGGTAAAGCTGGCCTGCAAGTCAACCAGGAACATTATGAAGAACTAGAGATTTTCAAAGTTAAACTCCTTAAGATAGGCAAAATTTGTTCACATGAAGATAAACAATCTTTTGTTGCCTTATGCCAAGAGTTTCATGTTGTATTCGCTTGGGAATACTCAGATTTGAAAGGGTTTGATCCCCATATTGCCTAGCACACAATTGAGTTAGAACCTAATGCTAAGCCAGTAAGATAGAAACAAAGGCCCTTGAATCCTACGCTTGAGCCCTTAATGATTAAAGAGTTGACCAAATTGGTTGAAGGGGGTATCATCTTTCCAATTAAGCACACTTCATGGGTTTCTAACCTTGTGCCGATTAGGAAGAAAAGTGGTGAGATAAGACTCTGTGTAGACTTTAGGGACCTTAACAGATCATCCTTAAAAGACCACTACCCAGTACCCTCCATGGAACAAATATTACAAGTAGTTGCTGGTTCTAAAAGATTTTCCTTGTTGGATGGTTTTTCGAGCTATAATCAAGTGCTAGTTAAAGAGGAGGATCAGTTCAAAACCGCTTTCACAACTAAGTGGGGAACCATGGCATACAAAAGGATTCCTTTTGGTCTATCTAATGCTGGTGCCATGTTTTAGAGGGCCATGGACATGGCGTTTCAAAGTTTGATCAATAAGATTATGCTGATTTATTTAGATGACATAACAATGTATTAAAAAATTGCAGAAGAACATTTGTCACATCTTAGGAAAGTTTTTGAAAAATGCAGAGAGTATGGGATATCCCTCAATCCTACAAAAATTATTTTTGTAGTTCATGAAGGGAAAATTTTAGGCCATATAGTATGAAAAGATGGAGGTGCCATCGATTCTGAAAGAGTCAGAGCTATATTGGAGCTACCATTGCCTAATCATAAGAAGGGTCTACAGAGCTTTTTGGGCCAAATCAACTTACTGAGAATTTTCATCCCTAATGTCGCAAATCTGTTACATCCTTTGACTACCATGCTAAAAAAGAACATAGTTTTCAGTTGGACAAAGGAAGCAAGGCATAGTTTTGAAGAAATCAAGGAGGCTTTAGCATCTGCCCCAACATTGGTAAATCCAGATTTCTCTAAAGACTTCTTTTTTTATGCTTTTGGCAGCACTGGTTCAATCTCTGCTATGTTGGTACAGAAAAATAGTGACAACTTAGAACAACCCATAGCTTTCTTTAGTCAAATACTTGCTGATTATGAAGAAAGGTATTCCTTTGTTGAGAAGCATGTTCTCTCCATGATCAGAAGCTTAAAGAAATTCAAGCCCTTAATCTCAAACAATAAGATTCATATTATGGTTGCACACCCAAGTGTGAAGGAATTTTTGTTGAACAAAGATCTGAATGAAAAGAGAGCAGGGTGGATCACCAAGGTCATGGAGTATGATGTAGACATTAAGGTTATCAAACTGGTTAGAGGTAAAGGTCTCTGTGAACAGCTTGCTATAGGATCAATCAAAGAAAATGAATTGGAAAAGGATGTTGTGTTTGCTAATACAAATGAGTTTCAGAATGCTCAAGATGATGTGCCTATGGGGGGAACTAATTAGGTTCAAGATATGACCCAATTTTTACAAACTAGTGAGTGCCCATTAGGATTGAACAGAGCTAAAAGAAGATACTTCAGACTGCGGTCCATACCATATGTGCTGGTAAACAATGTTCTTTTCAAAAAGGATCTGAATGGTGTTCTATTAAGATGTATTCACAGTGATCAAATTGAGAAGGTACTTCATGAGTTTCATGATGGAGCTGCGGGAGGTCACTTTGCCCCAAGAAATACTATTTGGAAGATCATGAGGTCTGGTTACTACTGGCCTAGTTTGTTCAAAGATGCATATTACTGGTCAAGAAAGTGTGTCAAATGTGCTTTGTTTTCAGGGAAGGAAAAACTTCCTGCTATGCCTCTGCATCCAATTCAAGTGGAGCAGCCCTTCATGAGATGGGGCATTGATTTCATTGGGCCAATAAATCCACCTTCTAGTGCTGGTCACAAGTGGGTACTTATAGCCACTGACTATTTTACAAGGTGGACAAAAGCGATTACATTGAAAGAAGCAAACGAATCTTCAGTTTTGAGCTTCTATGAAGATATAGTCACCAGATTTGGAGTTTCTGACTGTATCATATCTGATAATGCCCTTGCATTTGTGGGATTGAAACTAACTGATTGGGTTGCTAAACATGGCATTCATTTTAACACATCCTCAAATTATTACCCTCAGGGTAATGGCTTAGCTGAAAGCACAAATAAGAATCTCATTAGGATTATCAAGAGAACAATGGAGGACAATCAAAGAACTTGGCACATCAAATTAAAGTATGCACTATGGGAAAACAGAGTGACTCCTAAGAGGTCTATTGCTAACTCACCATACTTGTTAGTCTATGGCAGAGAGGCCAAATTACCCTTGTCTGTGGAGCTCCCAGCCCTTGACATTATATGTCAGTTGGAGATGTTTGAGGAACAGGGCCCAATGTCAGTGAGATATGCAGAGCTCATGGAACTTGAAGAATTAAGGGACAAAGCAATGAAGGATTTGGAGTATCATCAACTCCAAACAAAGAAGACATTTGACAAAAGGGCTACAGCAAAGTCTTTTAAGGAGGGAGACCTCGTGCTCAAGTGGGACGTTCTCAAAAGCAGGCCTAACCATCATACTAAGTTTGACAATATGTGTACAGGTCCATTCATCATCAGAGATTGTAAGGAACACAATGCTTATCAACTGGCTACAATAGAGGGGGGAATATTTCCTATCCTAGTTAATGGGATACACCTTAAACCTTGTTTTCAAGTTTGATGAGTGTCCTTCTTGTACATATCTAGTTAGGTTTTTTATGTTTTCAATAAGCGTTTATGCATTGTGGTCCATTTGTTTTTTGTTTTTCTCTTTTCCCTAAGTGTTGTTGCAGCGCAGTAAATAGTTTATTTTCAGCTTCTCCTTTTGTCGTTCTTGAAAACCTGTAGCTCTCTATAAGCCTCAAGCGAGTTGCAGCCATGTACAGGGTGCCCTGGGCCCATTTCAGAGGTTTCTCCTAATGAATCCATGCCCAATGGATGAGCCTATGCTATTGGTCTTCGTGTTTAGCAGGAAAACATCTAGCTGAGGTCGCTAGAAATGTTACCTAATTTTCACCCATGGGCTCAATCAGGCAGGATAAATAATGTGACAGAGGTTCGAGAAGGCCACATGGAAATTTCATACAAGGGAAAAAGTCATGAGTCTGATGCTAGGTCATAGGGAATTCAGTTGGGAAGCCCACCTTGTTCAAGTTTGGCATGAAAATCCTCTAAGGAGAGGGTCGCCAAGACCTCTCAGATGTCTCACCAAAGAAAATGAGAGGGTCGTTGAAGGGTCATATTCAACATAGCATCTTGCTGACAAGAGCATGTCTAGCTGATGGGAAAGGTTGCTCTCTCGGCAAAGCAGGTTCTCATCGCTATGTGGTCTCGGCGATCAGGAGGTGTCCTGCCGATAGTTGAGGCATTTTCCAAAATAGGATGATTTCACCAAGGGTTTGGCTGATAAAGACAGTCACGTCGAAGGTTTTTTTTTTGGAGTAACCTAGTGACTTTGGAGTAAGTCCTACTGACCAGGAAAAGTCTCCCCGATAGTGAAGACCTTGCTGGGAGAAAGTGATATCGGCATAACTTGTTGCCTTCGACATGAGTCTCGCCGATGGCTTAAAGTCTGGCCGAAAGATGCGAGATCGGGGAGACTGGAGTGTGTTCGGCAAAGGGTCTGGCCAATAGGCTAAGGTCTCGACGATAGTAATGAAGCTTTCGGCATGAGGTTGTGCTCTCGACATGTGGTCTCCCCGATCGGTGTGATGTCTCCGTGACACAAAGGGATGAAGGCCCTCGATATGACACTCGAGCCTCGCTATGAAGTTTCCCCGACTTGATAACGTCTCAGCGAAAGGAAAGGGAGCTCGATAAGGTGAAATGCACTCAGGGTGACACTAATTGAATCTCGCCGATAGAAGATGATGAAAGTTCACCAACGTAGTCTTTGCCTTCGGTAGGAGGTCTCGCTGAGAGTAGAATGTCTTGTCGACAATGAGAAGAGTTCGCTGTGAAATCTCACCTTCGCCTGAAGGTCTTGCCAACTCATAGCCTCGGCCTTAGAAAGTAACCTCACCATAATGTCTTGGTGAGACCTTTGTCTCTTGTCGAAGAAGAAGGGTATCAGGGTAACATTTCACCCTCGCCAACACATCTCGCCGACAAAACGAGGTCTTACCGAAAACAAGGTATGAGCCTAGAAGGATGAAGCATTCAGCGAAAGGTCTTGGCGAAGAAGGTTTGTTTCCCCGAAATGAAGCAAGATCGCCAAAAGATGATGAGCTTGGGAAGAATTCCTACCGACAGATGGGGAGTCTTACCAAAATGAAAGGGGTCTCGGGATAGCGTTGTGCTTTTGGTAAGATCTCTCACCGAACACATGATCTCTTGTCGACAGATAGAAGCACACTCAGAAGGAAGAAGTGGTCTCGGTGATGGAAGGTGATATCGATGTTGGAACTATCAAAATTTGATTATTTTTGCATACCTTTCATACTCCCTGGGTCTCCATATGAGTCCTTCTATAGGAATTTTCCTCATCCCGTGGTATTTTTACTTGTATTTTGCCCATATTTCCCCATAGAATCCTTCGGGTTGTGCATTTTCCATCTTGTCGCACCTATTGGCATAGGTTTGTTTAGGTCTCCCCAACCCATGTTGCTTGTGCATTAACGTTTATTTGTTGCAGGTGTTTTAGCAAGACTTGTCCTGTTGGAACTGTAAATTTCTACAATAATTTCACATGTTTTGCATAACCCTAAGTTTCCATATAGTCCTCATTATATACACATGGGTTTGTTTTCATATCATTCTGCTCACATTTTGTCCCTATTTGTCTCATTGAATCCATCAGGTCTTGCATATTTCATATCATGGTCTATATCAGCATGACAATTTCTGGGTCTCCCCGATTCATTTTCTGGCAAATGTCTGTGTTGCCTATCAGCAAGACGTTTCTATGTCATGGCGATTAGATTTCATCTACTGGCAGTTATTGGCATGAATTTCACATGGTTTTGGCGACAGGAGGATACATATATCGGCATGAATTTGGGTGTCAATATAATGTCACAGCGAGATTGTTTTATCTTACCGACCGGTAAATGATGATGCCTATCGATGTGAATCTTTGCATCGGAGTAGGTCACGACGAGCTCTTTATTTCTTACCAATTGGCTTGCAAGGTTTCTTTTCAGCCAAACCAAAGGGATGTCGAGGGAATGTCTTACCAAGTTTTAAAAGTCTTACCGACAAACACATTAAGGATTCACTTTGGCCTACCATGTTTCTTTCAGTGCAAAGTCATAGTGATTTCATTTTGTCACACCGACCGGCAACTAAAAGAATAGCTCAGTGAGAGATAAAGTTATCGAAATAAGGTCTCGGCGAGTGACCTTCGGTCTCGCCGACATACATATGGAGTTTCTATCAAAAGACCTTTCGGTGAGACTAATGTGACTTCGGTGTAAGTCCTAGCGAATGCTGGTGGGTATCACTAATGAAACACAATGGGAGTTGTTTCTAGGCGAGAGTTTTCTCTTGTCTCGGCAACTCAGGGTGTATGAAGGGCTCTCGGTGAAACATATTGAGATTGATATAATATCTCTCCGACAGGGGAAAGTCACGACGAAGGTGAATAAGACCAAGGGGATGACAAACGATTGAATTTCCTTCGGCATAGCTAATAGGATGCCTCGGAAAATGATTAACAGAGTTCAAATGTTGTGGCCGACATGTAATTTTCTTCTGTGGCGGACATGAGTGCTCGATTGTAATGGTTGGCTAATATGGCTCTTGGCCGACATGAATTTGGAAGCGATATGTCTGTTCTAGTGCTGGTGTATAAATATGCACTCCCAAATGTAATATCATATCAGATTTTAGAATAGATACAGTAGATTAGGAATGGCTACAAGAGAATAAAGTTCTCATATCAGAGACTATGTTGCATGTTTTCAAATGGCGATTTTAGTGAAAGTCAGTTAATGTGGCAGGTTATTTCTGGTGTCAATTGTCTGTTGAGTTTTTTGAAAATTATTGCTAAGCTGTCTCTATGATTGATTCTTTCTGGTTGTTTAAATTGATGTAACAAGTTTACTTTCAGTTTATCAGTGCACATTTGTTGTATCTGTGTGGTTAATTAACTGGTTCTCTCAAGAAGAGATTAAATCATTTTGGTTGATCATAGTAATCAGGGAGATTCATCTGGATTATTAAAGTAGAGCTTAGTAGTCATAATCTTGCATGTTTATACAAGTATAAACAAAATATATGCCAACAATTTGAGTTTCTGCCAGAATAAGTTGCCCATTTCTATTTCATTAGACTCTGCATACCTAATAAGGCACTGGTCTTTGTACTTCATCATTTTGAATTCTTTCAGTTTCTTTATATCTGTTAATTGAGCATTTTAGGATTTAGATTAGAAGATTGCTATTGCTATCAAGTTTGATTTCATTTGTTCACTCCGATCTACCATTGTCAAAAAATCATTGCAAGAAGGATAATCATAAGTCAAGTCTGCTTCATTCAAATAGGTACACCCGCCTAGGTCTGGCAGCACCTGAAGAGTAGAAGGTTTAATTCATTTGACCTTGTCTGTTACCCTAAAATGTATCAAGAGATTGGCAGCCTCTTGAGGCATCCCACCTGCGTTTTTGAGAGCTAACATGTCCATTGTTACAGCAACTGACATTTCATCCGTGGTTGGCTATCGGCATAACATTCGTGTCGTTTTGGCGACAGTGGAGACATCTATTGGCATAATTTTTTGGCTATCGGGGTAGTGTCTTACCGATTTCAATATGTCTCCCCGACTAAGTATGTGGTGGCTCATCGAAAAAGGTTAAGGGTTATCGGCGGAAGGTCTTGGCGAATATCATTTGTCTTACTGACCACTGGTGGGAGGATCTTATTGGCAAGAGTTGAGATTCTTCGATGAAGTGTCACAGTGAAGTGAGTTTGTCTCACCAACGAAGCACAAAAGGATTTTTTCCAAATGACTTTTGGTGAGAGATGTAGCTATCGATATAAGGTCTCAGCGAGTGACCTTCGGTCTCGCCGACCTTGCACGTGGAATTTCTTTCATATGGTTTTCGGTGAGACTATGGTGGGTTCGGAGTGAGTCATGGAAAAGTAAGGAGTGTCTCACCGACGGAACATAAGAGTTTATTCAAGTGGCTTTCGATGTAGTTCTATTTTCTCTTGGCGATCAAAAGGTTATCTCGGGATGACTTTCGGTGAAACAAGGAGCACTCTACATAAGGTTTCCCCGATATCTAAGAGCTATAGCGAAGCGGGTGAAATGAAAAGTGCAGTTCAGTGAAAGACCTCTTATATCTTGGTGACTTGGAAATGATAAAAGACTTTCAGCCTGACATAATGAGTTTGATATGTTGTCTCCCCGATATCACAGTGTTACAACGAAACACAAAGGGAACGAAGGAATACTCCATGACTTTGGTGTAACAAACATAATGATATAGCGATATAGAGGTGGCAAGAGGCTTTCAGAAAGACATAATGTGCTCTACAGGACGTCTCCCCGATAACAATAAGTCACCACGACTGTGAACAGAATGAAAGGAACGCTGCTCGGTAAGAAATTCCCCGTGTCTCAGGGAATGGAAAGCACGTGAAGGAATGCATTTTGATATAACATTTTGTTATCTATATGATATCTCACCAACATCACAAAGTCAGGGCGAAACAGAAAGAGCACAGGGTGTCTAACGATTGAATTGCCTTCGGCATAACTATACGTTATGTCTCACCGACTGTTTCACTGGTGAACAACAAAATACAAATACTGTGGGCGACATGTAGATGCTTGAAGACCGTTGCAAGCTAACATAATTTCAACCCGAATTCTATGGAGGGCTGACATGGAATCTCAATATGATATGTTTTTCTCATGCCGGTGTATAAATTGGCATATTGTAATTGTAAAACGGAGGAGCTATCAGTTATTAGATTTTGATATACAACAAGTAGATAGAGTAGAATAAAATTCTCAGGTCAGAAATTATTGTTGCATGATTTTAGAATGGAGGTATTTATGAAAATCAGTTGATGTTGTTGCATTTCTCTGGTGTCAATTATTTATTGAATTTAATGAAAGTATTGCTAAGTTGTCTCCAAGATTGAAGCTTTTTGGTTGTTTAAATTGACATAACAAGTTTATGTTCAGTTTATCAATGCACATTTGTTGTATCTGTGTGATTAATCAATTGGTTATTTCAAGCAAAGATTAAATCCTTTTAATTGATCACAGTAATCAGAGAGATTCATCTGGATTGTTAAAGTAGAGCTTAGTAGTTACAAAATTGCATGTTTATACAAGTTGTAAAAAAAATATATGCTAGATAATTTGAGTTTTCTCCAAAGAGGTGTTGTTCATCTTGATTTCATTTTGACTCCGCATACCCAATAAGGCACTGTTCTTTGCAATTTCATCATTTGGATTCATTCAGTTTCTTTACATCTATTTTACATTTGTTAATTGAGCACTTTAGGAGTTAGATCAGAAGATTGTTATTGCTATCAAGTTTGAATTTGTTTATTCATTACCATCTGCCATTGTTGGAAAACCATTGTGCAAGAAAGATAATCATAAGTTAAGTCTGCCCAATTCTGAAAGATACACCTGCCTAGGTTTGGCAGCACCTAAAGAGTAGAAGGTTGAGTTCTCTTGACCTTGTCTGTTACCCTGAAGCGTATCAAGAGATTGGCAACCTCTTGAGGAATTTTTCCTTCGTTTTTGAGAGCTAACAAATTGGTTACTCTACTAGGGAATACATTCAAAATCAAAGCCTTAATCATAGAGTCAGGAACTTTATACAGACTCCGCTGGGAATAAAGAAACATCAAGTATTTTCTCACTTTTGACAAAAGTGAGTGGCGACTCTGACAGAAATTTTACAGCTGTTCAAACATGAATGGAAGAAGATCTCAATACAGGGGAGGTCATACTAGAGCTCCTGTTGGCAGTAGTAAATGGACACACAAAGATGACAGAGTTGATAAGGGAAAAGGGATAAGTGAAGACATGTGCATGACTGGCAAAGACAAAACGTCGAGAGCACATGGTGAAACACATGATCGCTATGATACATGGAGAGATAATTCAAGTGCAGAACTTTGTACCCCTGAAGATCAAAGAAATCATTTCTTTTCTCTTGATCCTCAGAAAAACGCTGAGTTTGAAGCTGTATGTGAGGCTGAACGAATCAGAATTCAGCATGAATATGATCAGAAGATGGAAGGTAACCAAAATATGTTACTGATCATGAGCTTCCTAAGGAAGTAAAAGCACGGTTTGAATTACAGAGGAAGAGGATAGAGGAATTAGAGGCTAAATTGTAGAAAACTCAAATTACTGATCAGACAGTTGATTGCCCCCCAAAGTATGTGCCACCTCATAAGTAAGGTAATCATGGTGCAGGGCCTTCAAATCCACCAGTGTTTCCTCACCATCAGAGAGGGAATCTCTATAATCAGCCAAATCAGCCACCTCATATTCCCACATAGCATACAACTATGCATCCACCTCTTGGTCAGTCTTTTATCCCACAGTATAGTGCATAGTACAATAATCCCATGCACCAGCATCAATATCCACCTATCCCTCGCCCTCACCAGTACGCAACAATGATCAGGCAGTTTGATTTGGCAGGGTTCCATCTATGCCCTTACCCTATGGATAGCAGCTGGAGAGGTCTGGCCCCTAAATTTACAGGGAGCATTGCAATCACTGCTAAAGAACACTTAAGGAATTTCAATGTGTTCATTCAAGACATAGGTATGCCATATGAAGATTTGCACATGAGGTCGTTTATGATGTCACTTATTGAAGATGCTAGAGATTGGTTCAACAGCTTGCTAGCCCTCTCAATTAATTCTCTTCAAGTATTCCAAGATCGATTTCTAGAGCAGTATGGGAATCTAAATGTACCAGATGCAGCTCTTCATGAATTGATGCGAATTCAGAAAAATCAAAATTACTCAGTTTATGATTTCAATCGAAGATTTAACAAATTGTAGACTAAGGTACCTCCTGGATCAAGGTTGCCAGATTTTGTAGCTTTAAGTGTTTATTTAAATGCATGTGATCCCAAAACAGGGTACAAACTAAGAAATAGATTTCCAAGAGATCTAGCTGAAGCACAAAAGATTGCATTGAAAATTGAAAATAATAGGAAGGCTGTTGGTATAATTAGTAAAAGAGACAACCCGAGGCCTCCTCAGCAAAGTAACAATTATCAGTATAGACAGGAGAATACATACAGAAATGAGAACAAAAATGAGAAGCCAAGGTTACATGACATGCCTTATAATACAGACTGGAAGGATGGAAAACCTATAGTAGTTAGGCCAAGAAACAAAGAGACTACTGATCCACTGAGCAAAAGGGGAACTTATATGGTGAGTGACAATTATTTTTGTGAAGTTTGTGATCAGCCACATTCCCCAGATTATTGTGTTGTAGCCCGAAGATTGCAAGAGGAGGGAATGTTAATAGAAAATAATGGAGAAGATCACACGGTGTATTTGACTTCAAATACCTTTCACCATGTTCAGGAGAGGTACTCATCTTCAGAGGATGAAGATTATGAATATGATGTTTCAAATCAGAAGTACAATGTCCATATGGCTGAACAATAGATCATCTATGACTCTAAAGAAGATTATGAAGAAGATTATACTGAGCCACATTGTGTTGAGACACCTGTTCAATGCAGTGTGAGGAGACTCACTGAAGATGAAAAAGAGAGAATAATTGCTGCTGCAGTTGAGGGAGCAAGAAGTAAATACTGGTTGAGAAACATAAAAGTAAATGAAACAAAGGGTGTTCCTGGGGGAATTTTTATGAAGGATCAGAAGGCAACACAAGGAATTGTGAAAAGGCCAGAAAAGGGACAGCTTGATAAGAGTGAACAGAAGCCAATCCAAAAAGAGGAAGTGAAGGAATTAAATAAAGAGATACAAATGCCTGGCCAACCTAACAAAAAAGGAAAGGAAGAAAACAAAGGAGATACACCAAAACTGAAGAAAATTGTAAAGGTGGAGATCTCTTCTTTTGATTTCACTCAGGCGTTGTCTCAGGTAAAAATGTCTATTCCATTACTTGAGTTAATGAAAATTAAGGAATACAGAGATAATGTTGTTCAATTGATAACAAGTGGAAATGAAAAATGTATGAATTCTGAAAGCAAAGTAGCTATTAAAACAGTCAATAGGCATGAGAAAACAAATGACTCTGAGGTTTGCTTGAGTGATATATTATCAACTCCCCCTCAAGTTGATCCTTTTTTCACTACATTGCTTATCAATAATAAACTGTTGAGGAATTGCATGATAGACTCTGGTGTTGCTATAAATATTATGCTAGTAGGAGTTATGAAGCAGCTTGGCATGTGGGTTGATACTACTAGAGGAAAGTGTTATGCAATGGATAAAAAACCTGTTCCTGTGGTAGGCATTATGAGAGGAGTTGAAGTCAAGCTGGCTACTTATCCACATGTGGCTTATAATATAGATATCACAGTGATAGATACTCCTCCTCAATTCAGGATGCTTTTGTCAAGGCAGTGGACAGCAGCTGTTGGTGGAAATGTTCAGTTTGATCTATCATATGCTACTATTCCAGTGAATGGTCAAGAGGTCAAGTTGTATAGGGAGCCAAGAATGAATCAGCTTGTTGAATGTGTGCCACAAAATTAGATCAATTGTTTTTGTGATGTTGATCTTGAGAATTTTAAAATTGAACTAGCTCAGCCAGAATTAACCAATAGCAATCCAATTGAAAAACATGTTGAGCAGAATCACAATGGCATATGGAAAATGTATTTTGATGGAGCCTGCAGCCAAGAAGGAAATGAAGTTGGGATTGTATTTGTTTTGCCTGAAGGTATTACTTTTAGATATTCATTTCTGTTAGCATTTGAATGTACAAACAATGTGGAAGAGTATGAAGCTTTATTGTCAGGCTTGAACATAGATGTGAAACATAAAATCAAGTTGCTGGCTATTTTGGGCGATTCTGAGTTGGTTGTCTCACAAATCAAATCAAAGTATGCAGCAAAGCACAAAAGATTAAAACAATATAGGAATGTTATATGGGATATAATTGAATTATTTGATGCTTTTTCAATTGAGTGGATTGACAGGTCCAAGAACATAATGGATGATTTTTTAGCAAATGTGGCACTCAAAAGAGATGATATTACACTAACTGGGGTATCATAGATTGAGTTCAAAATAAGGCCTGTTGTTCTTGATAACATTTATAGTTAGCAAGTCTTCAATGATGATACTGACCTTTTGAAATTCCTCAATTGTATAGATCAATATGAAGCTCAGGAAATTGATTTTAATGCTTTTGTTGAAGAAGTAGATGGGAAGCAAACAGTGTTTGGAAAAGAGATCTTGCAACTCAAGACAAATAAGCTTCCTAAAGGCTTAGTGGCACTAGAAAGGGTGTATGATGGAAATGATCGGTCCCTTATGAAGCAAACACCAGTCAGAAAGGAATATGTTGAAGAGATTAACTTGGGGACTAAAATACAACCAAGAAAGGTGTACATTGGGAAGAAAATAAGCCCAACGATTAGAAGAATGTTGATAGAGTTGTTGAGAAAGTATAAACATGTTTTTGCATGGTCTTATGAAGATCTGAAAGCATACAAGGAAGATTTATTTCAGCATGAAATACCATTGAAGCCAGATGCCAAGCCTTTTAGACAAAAGCAAAGACCCATAAATCCAACACTGGAGCCTAAGATGCAAGAGGAATTGACAAAACTCAGAGATGGAGGAATTATCAAACCAATCAGGCACTCAATGCGGGTTTCAAATTTTGTCCCTATGAGAAAGAAGAACAGTGATATCAGATTGTGTGTGGACTTCAGAAATCTGAACATGACATCTCTTAAAGATAATTATCCTCTACCCAATATGGAGGCTATATTGCATAAGGTGACAGGGTGTGAACTATTCTCCATGATGGATGGGTTTTCAGGATACAACCAGGTTAAAGTCAAGGAATTTGAGCAATATCAAATAGCATTTACAACTCCTTGGGGAACTTATGTATACATAAGAATGCCATTTGGTCTTACAAATGCTGGAGCGACTTTCCAAAGAGCCATGGATCTGGCATTTGCAGACTTGATCAATGTTATTATGGTAGTGTACTAGGATGACTTGACTGCTTATTCGAAGAAGGCTAAAGATCATGTGCAACATCTTGAAAAGGTATTTATTAAAGCTCTTGAATATGGTATTAGTTTAAATCCAAAGAAGTGTCATTTCGCAGTCACAGAGGGTAAGCACTTAAGACATATTGTTTCAAAAGAGGGAATTAGGATAGATCCTGAGAGGGTTGAAGCTATTGATAAAATTCCTGTTCCCAAAACTATCAAGGCTATACAGTCATTCTTTGGAAAAATTAATTTTGTTAGAAGATTTGTCTCTAATTTTGCTGAGATCATTAAGCCCATATCGAAAATGTTGAAGAAAGGACAAAAAATGGACTGGACTGCAGAAGCTTTAGATGCTTTTATATCTATCAAAAGGGCCATCAAGGAGGCTCATGTACTTAAGTCTCAAGATTTTGCAAAGCCTTTTCAGATTTTTTCATTTTCTTCAATGCATACTATTGCTACTGTTATGTTACAAAAAAATAATGATGGTCATGAGTAGCCTGTGTCTTTCTTTAGTAAATCATTACAAGGGTCTGAATTGAAGTATGACATAATGGAAAAATAGGCTTTTGCATTGGTAAAGGCCACAAAAGCATTCAGACCATATTTTGTTGGAGTGAAGGTGATTGCTTATGTCCCTCATGTTGCTATTAAGGATATTTTGACATAGTTTGAAGTTACAAGGAAAAGATGCAGATGGATCAGCAAGATTCAAGAGTTTGACATGGAGATATAGATCACTAAGCTAGTAAGAGGTCATGGCCTAGCTAAGATGATGGCAAAATGAAATATTGAAGCAAGTCAAGTCTGTAATGTAGACGAAGGGACTGCAATTGCAAGCATTGAACACACCCCTTGGTATACTGATATCGTGCATTATCTTAAATACATGAAGTGTCCAGATGGATTGAGTAATAGCCAAATGAGAACTTTGAAGTTGCAGGCATCAAGGTATGTTTTCATGGATGGAGATCTGTTTTGGAAGAATAGGGATGGTATACTATTATTATGTCTAGATGAGTCACAAGCCAAGCATGTTCTAAAAGAAATGCATGAAGGAGTTTGTGGAGGACATTATTCAGCAAAGACAACTGCACACAAAATTCTCAGGGCAGATTATTATTGGCCAAAGGTTTTTAATGATTCTTTTACACATGTGAGAAGATGTGAAGCTTGCCAAAAGTTTTCTGGAAAATTGAAGTATCAGGGTGCTCTGCCACTTCGACCCTTATAGGTTGATGCCCCTTTTCATCAATTGGGAATTGATTTCATTGGAGAGATACAGGAAAAATCAAGTGGGGGATACAAGTGGATACTAGTTTCCACTGATTATTTTACTAAGTGGGTAGAGGCAATCCCAACTAAGCAAGCTACAAGTAAGGTAGTAAATAATTTCCTGATGGACAACATTATCACCAAATTTGGTACACCACTGAGGTTGATCAAAGATAATGGGATGTGTTTTAGGTCAAATGAATTCAAAAGCTTCTGTGATAAGTATGGCATTACTATTTCTTATGCAGCCCCTTATTATCCACAAGCTAATGGACAAGTAGAGTCTAGCAATAAAAGTATTTTGAAGATTATAAGGAGAATGCTAGGGCAGAACAAGAAGGCTTGGGATTCAAAATTAAAGCTGGTTGTGTGGGCTGATAGGATCACTGTGAAGAAGGCAATTGGAAAATCCCCATTTGAATTGGTGTATGGAGCACAAGCTAAGATGCCTCTGCAAAATTTGTTACCAGTCTACAGATTTGTCCCGCAGGAGGATATGGATGTTCCTGAACCTATGGAGGAAAGAATGGAACAATTGGCTGAACTTGATGAAGTAAGGAGAGAGGCCCAAAGACAAAACATGAAGTTACAAACATAGATGAAGTATCTATTTGACAAGAAGGAAAATAATAGAAAATTTGAAGAGAATGACTTGGTGTTGATGTGGAATGCAAGGTGTCAGGAGAAGGGCAAGCATGGTAAATTTGAGGCTTTGTGGATGGGACCTTTTGTTGTTGCTAGAAAGAAGGGTGAAGACTCTCACTATCTATAGAACATGGCAGGCGAAGATCAGGAATTTCCTGTTCATGGGAAATTCTTGAAGCTTTTCTTCTCTTGAGCAACACAGAGGATTAAGGGTTGCCAGTGCATGGACAACTCTTGCTTATCCTCTTAAAAAATTATTTTCCATGCACAATAGTCTAGGATTTTTTCTATCTCCATTTTGCATTCATTTACATTGCCATTCATTCCATTGTTGCTCATTGGTTCATCATTTTATGTCTGGTATGCTCACCCAATGATCCAGATCCTTGCAATGATCTTACTATCATTCATCCCCAGAAGGAGCCACTGTTGGAACTATCAAAATTTGATGATTTTGCATACCTTTCATACTCCCTGGGTCTCCATATGAGTCCTTCTATAGGCATTTTCCTCATCCCGTGGTATTTTTACTTGTATTTTTCCCATATTTCCCCATAGAATCCTTTGGGTTGTGCATTTTCCATCTTGCTGCACCTATCGGCATAGGTTTGTTTAGGTCTCCCTGGCCCATGTTGCTTGTGCATTAACGTTTATTTGCTACAGGTGTTTTGGCAAGACTTGTCCATTGTTACAGCGACCAACATTTCATCCATGGTTGGCTATCGACATAACATTCATGCCGTTTTGGCGATAATGGAGACATCTATCGGCATAAGTTTTTGGCTATCGAGGTAGTGTCTTACCGATATCAATATGTCTCCCTGACTAAGTATGTGGTGGCTCATCGGCAAAGATTAAGGGTTATCGGCGAAAGGTCTTGGTGAATATCATTTTTCTTACCAACCACTGGTGGGAGGATCTTATCGGTGAGAGTTGAGAGTCTTCGATGAAGTGTCATAGCAAAGTGAGTTTGTCTCACCAACGAAGCACAAAAGGATTTTTTCCAAATGACTTTCGGTGAGAGATGTAGCTATCAATATAAGGTCTCAGTGAGTGACCTTCGGTCTCGCCGACCTTGCACGTGGAATTTCTTTCATATGGTTTTCAGTGAGACTATGGTGGGTTCGGAGTGAGTCATGGCAAAGTAAGGAGTGTCTCATTGATGGAACATAAGAGTTTATTCAAGTGGATTTCGGTGTAGTTCTATTTTCTCTTGGTGATCAAAAGGTTATCTCAGGATGACTTTCGGTGCAACAAGGAGCACTCTACATAAGGTCTCCCTGATATCTAAGAGCTATAGCGAAGTGGGTGAAATGAAAAGTACAGTTCAGTGAAAGACCTCTTATGTCTTGGTGACTTGGAAATGATAAGACTTTCGGCCTGACATAATGAGTTCGATATGTTGTCTCCCCGATATCGCAGTGTTACAACGAAACACAAAGGGAACGAAGGAATACTCCATGACTTCGGTGTAATGAACAAAATGATATAGCGATATATAGGTGGTAAGAGGCTTTCAAAAATACATAATGTGCTCTACAGGACATCTCCCCGATAACAATAAGTCACCACGACTATGAATAGAATGAAAGGAACGCTGCTAGGTAAGAAATTCCTCATGTCTCAGCGAATGGAAAGCACGTGAAGGAATGTGTTTTGATATAACATTTTGTTATCTATATGATATCTCACCGACATCACAAAGTCAGGGTGAAACAGAAAGAGCACGGGGTGTCTAACGATTGAATTGCCTTCGGCATAACTATACGTTATGTCTTGTCGACTGTTTCACTAGTGAACAACAGAAATACAAATACTGTGGCTGACATGTAGATGCTTGAGGACCGTTGCAGGCCGACATAATTTGAACCCAAATTATGTGGACTGCCGACATGGAATCTCAATATGATATGTTTTTCTCATGCTAGTGTATGAATTGGCATATTGTAATTGTAAAACAGAGGGCTATCAGTTATTAGATTTCGATATACAACAAGTAAATAGAGTAGAATAAAATTCTCAGGTCAGAGACTATTGTTGCATGATTTCAGAATGGAGGTATTTATGAAAATCAGTTGATGTTGCTGCAATTCTCTGGTGTCAAATTGAATTTAATGAAAGTATTGCTAAGTTGTCTCCAAGATTGAAGCTTTCTGGTTGTTTAAATTGATATAACAAGTTTATGTTCAGTTTATCAATGCACATTTGCTATATCTGTGTGATTAATCAATTGGTTCTTTCAAGCAAAGATTAAATCCTTTTAATTGATCACAATAATCAGAAAGATTCATCTGGATTGTTAAAGTAGAGCTTAATAGTTACAGAATTGCATGTTTATACAAGTTGTAAACAAAATATATGCCAGATAATTTGAGTTTTCTCCAGAGAGGTGTTGTTCATCTTGATTTCATTTTGACTCCGCATACCCAATAAGGCACTGGTCTCTGCAATTTCATCATTTGGATTCATTCAGTTTCTTTACATCTGTTTTACATTTGTTAATTGAGCACTTTAGGATTTAGATCAGAAGATTGTTATTGCTATCAAGTTTGAATTCGTTTGTTCATTACCATCTGCCATTGTGGGAAAACCATTGTGCAAGAAAGATAATGATAAGTTAAGTCTGCCCAATTCTGAAAGGTACACTTGCCTAGGTTTGGCAGCACCTGAAGAGTAGAAGGTTGAGTACTCTTGACCTTGTCTGTTACCCTGAAACGTATCAAGAGATTGGCAACCTCTTGAGGCACTTTTCCTTCATTTTTGAGAGCTAACAATCAGCATGACTAATGAAGCCGCTATGACCTCTTGCCAATGAAGGTTTCTCTTTCTGAAGCAAAATGAAATGAGCTCTCGCCGGAGCAAGGAGGCCTCGGTAAGAGTCTTGCTGACCCGATAGGGTCTCAACAAAGAATGTGGAGCTTGGGTAGAGAAAAATGCACCAAGGTGACATCAATATACCTTTGTTGATAGACGATGAGAAGAGTTCACCATGTTGTCTAGCCGAATAAGATTGTCTTGGCGACCACAGAGGCGATATTGGTATGATTTTTGGGCTCGATAAGAACTATCATCGACAATTCCATGTTATGCTGATGGTTCCAGGAGGATTTAATCACATCGGTTAGACACTTCCAGTTTCTCACTGAGATGCAATTCTACGGGAGGAGGTTTTGACCACCTGAAGATTCCGCGTGGAGTTTACTCGACTAATCAAAGAGATCTGAAAGCAAGCCGTGGCAGTCTGACCAGGATGAAGAACATTAATGAAATGAAAAGAAATGTGTATCTGTTCTGAGCTCAGGAGAATTCAAAGCACCCGGTCGAAGAGGTTCAAGGCGAACACGATACCAGGAAGTAAATGCGGTGGTTGCAGAAAGATCTAAAGAAGGCTTCTCCAGGGAATGACTCTTTACTGACATGGACAAGCAGGGTGCAACATTAAATTCAGTCAAAAGATCTAGGGAGAGATCTATCCCGAGGCCTGATATTTTTTAAGCCCTAAGGGGCCAACACATTTTGATATTTAAGGCATTTTTTCCTTTTTGTAAATAGTTCAGATTATACACTCTAAAGAGTTAGTGGTTTTTATCAATCCTTTCTCGACAAAATGTATGTTTCGTAACTCAACTGGAATCTGGAATACAATAGAGAGTTTACCTTGGAAGCTAGTGTTCATGTTCATACTACTCTCATTTATGTATTTCTCTTTTGATTATGAAAGTCTTTAACTGTGTTTTATAAGTCTACATTCATACCTTAAAGTCGTGAAATTTATCTTTCCTTCCTAAGATGTGTATGTAAATCAAACCTATTAAGATTGATGCATAAATCTAAAAGAAGTTGTGTTGAGTATGTGAAACAGTTGAAGTTAAGTTTCCCAGTGTATGATCATCTTGTTTTCATTTCATAATTCCCCATCAATTCGGTGTATCACCATAGTTTAGTTTCATCTGTATGCTTTCCTTTTCCTTTTACTCTTATAGAATTGATAGTTTAGGTGATACCCATAGGAAGCCAGCCTTCTCCGGAGGTTCATTTCCAATCTCAGGTGACCCACAGCCTTGGAATGATCCAATGTTTCACTAGAAGACTTAGTTTTTATAACTTTTCTTAGGGTGCACTTCTAGGTGACAATAGTTATTAATCAATTCCTTGTTTTTGAGTAAACAGTTGAATTATTTTATGGAGTTCATTATTGAGTCTCTTGAGTTGAGTTAACAACATGAGTGTTCTTTTAATTGGTTAACTTTATTATAGGGGATAGGGATGTCGTTAAACTTCCAGAGGTTAAGGAATTTGGCATATTAAGTCAGAAGGCTTCTATTTTGGATATTTGATTCCACTTTCTTTATGTTGTAATCTTATGTATACATTAAGCTGTATCATTTTGTTTAAATTATTGAATCTTATGTTTATAGCTAGATGGTTTTTGCCTCGTGAATTTCTATCCTGTGTTTTGTGAACTTGAGAGTTCAATCCCTTTTTTTTTATTGTATGTTAGGGGTTCTATGGAGAGTGGCTCTATGTGGGCGCCGGCGCACAAAGGGGCTGTCAAGATAACCCATAGTAGAGTTAGTCTAAAAAGTGAAAACCTAACTAATTAATTAGGGGATGGGTAGTTAAGCACTATAAGATAATTATAGATTCCTCGCTCACCTATTAGGGCTCCCAAAGACTAAAGGTGGCCGAGAAGGCTGTGGTTGGCATAATCGTGATCTTGTTTCTACAAGGAATGCACGATTCCACATGAGTCACCCTATGGGGCGGCCCCTTGAGATAGGCAATTAGGATAACCATAGATGGAGGCGGCACCTTGTGAAAGGATGTCAGGATAATCCATGAAGGCCATGCGATGACACTCTCCTCTAGTTTTTCCCCTTAGTTGATTTAATTGGAATCCTCTAGAAGTGGTTTATTATTTTGACTTGGCGTCATTTGTTGTCATGTTTTGTTAGTATACTTTTGTCGTTATGTTCTTATATGCGTGATTTATTTTTCCATGTTTGGATTTGAGTCTTATGTGTTCTTTTGACGTCTTGGTCGGGAATCCTTTCTTAACTACTCCTAGCACAGGGGTGGTCGGGTGGAACGTGCTTCGCACCCCGTTGGGTTTTCCATTTGACAGTTGTACCTTCTGTGCAAAGATTGTGGAGACAGAATGTACCAGATTTATGTTCATTCAGATGTATATATTTGTACTCTTGTCATATCTTGTAAATTATAATGTAACTCTCCCATGTGTTGGGAAAATGTATTTTGTAACTTGGATAACTGTTTATTGATATTTAGTTGTATCATGATGTATTGTATTATCACACTTTGTAATTCAAACATTATTCATAGATGTAATTATATTTGATGTTGATATATGTTGAGTAAATTAGTTCTCATTGTTCCCAAGTTTTATAGGCTATGTAATATTGTATAGCATCTATGTGGTTCATTCTTATTTTAATGCTTATTGTTTATCACTATTTATATGAGAACTCATATTAATGGAAATGAATGTTAGGTTAGTTAAATTTGTTAATGGGTAGTTAAATTAATGTCTCTTCATGTACCCCAAGGGACTTAGGAGTTTAGTTTATAATTGTATTTATGTTAGTTGCAATAGATAACATAGTACTTTTACTTTATGTTTAAAAAAAAATTGTTGTGTACTTAGTTGTCCTTTGGGGTTTGCGCGACGGGGTGTTACAAATATAATTTTATAGGGTTTATGTGAGATCATGGGGCCAAACAGTGGTGATAAAACAAAAAAACATGACATGAGGAAGTGGAAATTGCAAAATTCACATTTAACTTTTTGGTTGGGTTGGTAAAAAGTACATTTGCTTTAAGGTAAACACCAAAGCAAAATGGATATCTATTTCGTAAATCGAATATTCGTTATTACAAACTTATAACTTTTTTGAGATGAAGCACATGTATCTAATATAATATATACTATTATATTTGATAATAATAATAATATATTATTATACATATTATATAATTTAAATATAAAATTATATATTATGTATATTATATAATATTATATATTATATATTATTAATACTAATATATTATACTTATATATAATATATTATTAATAATATATATATCATATTATTATTTATTATTATCATTAATATATTTTAGTATATAATATATTATTAATATATATTAATATTAAATATTATGTCATATTTTAAAAAATTAAAGTTCTCTTTGAAATGGATATCCATTTTGCATTGTATAAATAAAAAAGGGGTTGTGGTTGCCATTTTAACAACACACTATCATGGGTAGAGAGAGAAAAATGGATATTAGATATAATTGATATCTGTTTTGAGCATCCAAACCAAACTCCCATTGCTATTTTTTGAATTTATCAACAAAAATCATCAAGAGGTATGTACATATTCATTTTTTTGGATTATTTTAATTATTTTATATGGTTTTTTAACAAATAAATTAGGGGTTTTGTAGAGATTTTAGGAAAATGTTGAAACTTATGTTAATTTTAAAAATTTGTAATTTATAATAGGGTTTAAATGGAATAAGATTTAGCAAACCCTCCTCCACCAAACCTTCCTCTAGGAAACCCTCCTCTATTAAACCCTCCTTCAATTCAGGACCTAATTGAAATAAATATAACTAGATTGAGAAACATTATTGAGAGATACCATAACCATTAACATTTGCAATTAGTCACACTAAATATATCTAGGCCATAATCATTCATGTTAGGGACATCACTAGCTAACATTCTTCATTTCAACAGTGGAGAGATGCGAAGAGGTTGCAATATGCAAATGGTTTGGGGTATGATGACATTGAAAGATTAGAAATATCTAAAGTTGATTTACCCCAACATTTTGTGAACCCATGAATAGGACAACATGTTGGTTTGTACAAACCAAAATTTTCCATAAAATGGTGCACCCATCAAGGCATAGTTGCAAACTTTTGGATCATTGGTGGATGGTGTTTGATAAACCACCCAACAACAATCTCAATGTACTCTATATTTTCTCTGTAAATTATATGCAAAATTTGTTTTAGGAAGACTTGTCAACTATTTTTATTTTAGGCATTTTTAAGGAGTGGGTATGGGCATGCCCCAAGATAGACCTAGGGCAATGCATATAATGTAAGGTTATTATGTCCCCCTCCTCATCCTTCTCCCCCACCTCTAGCACCCCATCCAGACCTTGTTGTTGATGCCACCTAGCATAGTTTCTTGGCCATACACTCTTTGACTAACCATTTTATTACACAATCATCACAATTCACCTACCTACCTAATAGTGACACTCCTCATGCTTCAGTTGATTTTTTGTGCACCATTGTCATCCAGACATATTTATGTTCCTCATTAGTGTAGTACATGTGGGCATACATGTCTAGATCCTATGGAAGATATAGATGAGCCTCCCCTAGACACATTTGAGTATGAGTTGTACATAATGTGTCACTTGGAGGAGATGAGGCACTGGTGCATACTGTAGATGCTATAGAGACATATGAGGGAAGAATGGATGCAATTTTGTCAACCGTTGAAGATGAGGAGTAGCAAGAAAAATATTTTGTAAAGGTAAAACTTAAATTTATTTCATAGTGCATTTCATTTAAAATTATTATAAAAATTAGTACATGTTACTAATGTATATTTAAGTGGGATTGAATAGTTGATGATGGACGAAGAGATTAGAGATGTGTAGCATGACACTCTTGCAACCATTGACATTGGCGTAGACACATTGGTATAATTAAATAATGATTAATTAAATGCATACTAATTTATATCTTGATCTTATTTTACTTTTGTAGTCTACTCTAGATGTGACTGATGTGGCACCTTTTACCATGATGAGTTCTTCTCAATCAATTATCTCAATTGCATCACCAATTTGGGTATATGGATTTTTTTTATATCTAGTAGATATATAAGTTTTTAGATACATATGTTAGATAGTTTATGTTTTTTTGTTAGCAATATATATTAATTTTGTCATTTTTATTTTTCTTCTTATAGATTATGTCCCCATCCACTTCCATAGATCTAGGGACAGGACAATATGGTAGGAATCCTAATCATCCTAATGGAAAATCATTTGCTCAACATATGTTAGCCAAAGAAAAAATGCTTGAGGTAATGAAGACTTGAACTTGACTTTAATTTATAGTTTAGTATAGAGATTAGATGTTACTTTGAAAGTTATAAAAAATAGTACGTAAGTTTATATTTAGTAGTCTAAGTTATTTACCATTGAGATCCAATTAATCTAATTTTTGATCCAAATTATTTTTGTGTAGGCATCTTCTCGTCCATTTGGTGGCGTGAAGAGGCTACAGTTTGGTGATCTGCCACAAGATTAGGATTTTCTTGATATGACATAGCCATTTGACATATACATTATATATATAGACCATGATATGGCATATGCCACATTTTGTAAATATTATTTTGAGTTGGTATATATTCCAAATTTGTATATATGTATACACAATTGCTTTACACTTTTATATATAAAAATTGATATTCAACATATTTTGTTCGTTGTGTGCATGGTTTCCTATTTTGAAACTTAAAATTTGAATGTATAATCACTTTATAATGGTTGAGATATGATGGATAACATGTTATATAGATATTTATTTCTTGTAATCTTTCACTTTAATAGTTTATGAATTACATATCATTTTCACTCATGTTATAGTATTGTTAAATTTGGTTTCCTTGGGAAACTTCACTAAATTTGATCCCTTTATCATTAGTTTCTATATTTGCAACATCATTTACCCTTTGATTCCTTGATCCATTATGTATTGAATATGATATGATATGCTATGACCGAGTCAAATCAAGCTTTACAAAAATTACCACCCAAAAGAAATATTAAAACATGAGTTTACAATGATCTACCAACATGAACAACACAAGCCAAAGCACTTAAGGTAATATATAAACAATTAAGAAAGAGAATGCTTTAAAATTGAGTTGTTAAAGAAAGTGAAAAACAAGATAAGAAATGAAACAAAGTGAGAAGAAATCTTGTTTCAAAATAAGATAATAAGAATGAGATATTTGTTAAACCATGGGAAGTTAAAAATATTTGAAAATAGGACTAGAAATATGAGACCAATGATTCTAGGAGTTTTTATAGTAAGAAATAAGTTCAATATAACCAATAATGCTCGTTTATCATATTTTGCATGTCCTCATGTACAAATACATCTCATATTATTTTTTAACCATCATAACCATCAATACAACTAATAATGCCATATAATTTTATCGATGTCCTCATGTACAAATACATCGATACATCTTGCTATCAACATATCATAGATACATAACTAATAAGTACCCCCTGATGTCCTCGCTCCATAATGCACATCTCAAATCATTGCTACTCTCACAAACACCTATATTGCAATATTACAAAAACTGTTAAAAATAGAAAAAACACTGTGTAAAAGTAATTGAAGAATGAAAGCAACATGAACTTCAATGTTGGATGCATTACCATCAAACCTCACGTCCTACTCAAAGCTTGTGTTGAGCAATATCTGCATATAAATATTATAAAAGTATGGATTATAAACAATGTGAAAAAAAATTAAACTAGTCATTCTTTGAAATTAAATGTAAAATTATAAATCAAGAACTTAAAGTATATGAATAAGATACCTCCTGATGAATTACATTGAATGTGTCCTCGATGTTGAATAAAATTTTTATAACTTTTGTTTTGAATTTCTTCTTGACACAATAGTATTTTCCACCAAAATGACCTACATTTATTTAGAATTGTTAAGAAATGTAAACTTGAATCTACTATTGACTCATCAATGGTTAAAATTAAACATGAATATTAGAAAATACAACAATTGTAAAAAATTTAGTAATTTTGAAAAAGGGGCAGGATGGACATGTCGATGGAAGGTCTCTTTTCATTTCCTAGGTCATTGGATTATTCTAGGGTGCTCTTTCTAGGGTAGTCTCTTAAGAGGACCCTAGAAGTCAAAAATTGTCAAACTTTGATTAATTCATTCTAAGAGATCATGGCACATAGGAATGCTTTGTTTGGACCTATAGGTGGACATTGAATCCCTTCAAACCAAAATCTCTTGTTTTTGGTCAACTCAACATCATTTGTGTGTTCCAATGTCAAATGCATTATTGCAAAAATTATTAGTGGAAAGCGGTGCAAAAAATAGTAAGAAGTATTTTTTGTTTCGTGCATAATGCAGTGAAACCAACTATACTAACATGCCAAGGTGAGTATTCCAATGCTAAAAAATGCCTCCTTTTTTCACCCACATGCCCCAGTGATTTTCGGAGTGCACTAATATGAGGTAGTCTTAAAAGTTTCATAAGAGCAAAAAATACAAAATTGTTAAATTTTCAGTATTTTTGACAAATGGGCAGCGTGGACATGTCAAGGTAGGAATTTAAATACCATGGAAGGTCTCTATTCATTTCCCAACTCACCCAATCATTCTAGGGTGCTCTTTCTGGGGTAGTCTCTACAGTGCCTTAAGATAATAAAATGCAAAAATTGTTAGGTTTTTAGAAATTTTGACAAATGGGTAGCATGGGAACATCAAGGTAGGTAGTTAATTACTATGGAAGGTTTGAATTTATTTTCCAAGTCACCTGATCATTCTAGGGTTCTCTTTTTGAGGTAATCTCTTAAGATCCATAAAAGCCAAAAATTGTCAAAATTTGACGAAGTCGTTCCAGGAGCTCATGGCACATAGGAATTCTTTTTCTAGACAAACAGGTGTATATTTATCCCTTCAAATCAACCTCTCCCGGCTTTGGTGAACTCAACACCATTTGTGTGTTCCAGTGTCAAATGCATTCTTGCAAAAATTGTTAATGGAAAGTAGTGAAAAAAATAGAAAGAAGCATTTTTTTGTTTTGTGCATAATGGAGTGAAACCAACTATACCAACACATAAAGGTGGATATTCCAACACTATGAAAGTCCTCCTTTCTTCTCCCAAGTCCCCCATGATTCCAGAGTGCACTAATTTGGGGTAGTCTTGAAAGTGTCATAAGAACAAAGAGTGAAAAATTGTTAAAATTTTCGTATTTTTGACAAATGGGCAGCATGGAAATGTCAAGTTAGGTAGGTAAATACTAGGGAAGGCCTCTTTTCCTTACCAAAGTCACTTGATCATTTTGGGGTGCTCTTTCTGGGATAGTCTTTAAAGAGCCTTAAGAGAAAAGAATGCAAAAAAAAGCTATTTTTTTAAAAAAAAATGATGAATGGGAGTCATGGAAATGTCAAGGTAGGCAAGTAAATACTAGGGAAGGTCTCTTTTAGTTTCCCAAGTAACTTGCTCATTCTGGGGCACTCTTTCTAGGGTAGTCTCTAAAGAGCCTTAAGAGGAAAAAATGCAAAAAATGTAATTTTTTTAGTAATTTTGATGAATGGGCAGCATGGAAACATTGAGGTAGGCAGGTAAATACTAGGGAAGGTCTCTTTTCATTTCCCAAGTCACCCAATCAGTCTAGGGTGCTCTTTTCGGGGTAGTCTATAAAGAGCCTTAAGAGAAAAAAATGTAAAAAAATTATTAATTTTGATGAATGGGTAGTGTCGACAAGTTTAGGTAGGTAGGTAAATACTAGGGAAGGTCTCTTTTTGTTGTCCAAGTCACCTGATTGTTCTGGGGTTCCTTTCTTGGCGTAGTCCCTTAAGAGCCTTAAAAGCCAAAAATTGTCAAAATTTGACAGTCATTCTGGGAGCTCGTGGTAGGTAGGAATATTTATTTTGAACCTATAGGTGGATATTGAATCCCTTCAAACCAACCTCTCTTAATTTAGGTCAACTCAACACCATTTATGTGTTCCATTGTCAAATGCATTCTTACAAATATTATCAATGGAAAGTAATGCAAATATGGAAAGAAGCATTTTTTTGTTTTGTGCATCATGGAGAAAAACCAAGAATACCAACGCATCAAGGTGGGTAGTCTAATGCTACAGAAGGCCTCCTTTTTTGGCTCAAGTCCTCTTGTGATTCTAGAGTGCACTAATCTAGGGTAGTCTTGAAAGTGTTGTGAGAGAAAAAATGCAAAATTGTTAAGTTTTCAAAAACAATTGACAAATGGGTAGTGTGGACATGTCGAGGTAGGAAATTAAATACTAGGGAAGGTCTCTTTTCATTACCCAAGTCACTCAATAATTTTGGGGTGATCTTTTTGAGGAGAAAAATATGAAAGTCAATACCTAGGCATGTTATCTTTCTAAATAAGCAATAATACTTTCAAAATTTGAGCAATTGAGAGAATGTGAGAATACTCATTAGGAATGGGGTGAAAGAAGAACCTACATATAAATAGAGACAAATTGTTGAGCATAAGAAACATGAACTACAAATTTTGAACTAAACATTCTCTCAAATCAAATATGTACCTTAAGAATTTACTGATCTACATGATATATCATGGATGTTTTGATCTAAATCACTTGAAAATATACCTTTATTCTCTAAAATACCTACATTTTTACATAGTTAATTTATTATTCAAACTTTTAATGTAATTTTAATCCAACCCATAGAGATAACATGAATCAAAATAAGATGAACAATATCATACCTATCCCATACAACAAACAATCTGCTACTCAAGTGTGCCTAAAGGGTCATCTCTTACCTTCAGAGTATCGAGTATTGCATCATGATCAACACTACTAACTTTCCATAGTTACTTTGTTCTTGGTTTGGTATGATGTCTCGATAACTTAACATTTGTTGCTATAACAAGGTGTGGATACATGAGAATGGTTTTTTGTTTCTCATATTCTTCAAATGTAGGTATGCCATTTTTTCTAATCATATACATTCACAACCAAGTTCTAGAAACAACAATTGAACCTATAGGATACATGAACCCTTCATCATTTGTCATTAGTTGTGTTAGCTTCTTCTTTCCCTATACACATTGTTCCAACCAATAGTTTTATCCCTCTTCATTCCCCTATGGTGCAACAACTTCATAGACATGTCTTGGTTGTACAAGATCTGAAAGATGGTCATTATCAAGTGAAATTTCTATTTCATCTTCTAAAGAGGATTGTGTTATAGATAAAGGGGTTAGGTACTATGGAATCCATGTATCTACCCACTCACTTGACCCACATTGATCCCAATAAAATTGAATACAATTCTAGCAAAAACAAGCCAACTCGTGTCCATATGGTCCATGCACCTGCATTTGAGCTTTGAAATGAATGCATCTTTGAAGATTCTCTAATTGTTTGACATTTAAATTTTTCTCCCACTATGACCTCATCAACCAACCAAAATAACTTGCACACTTGTGAATCAAGTGTCCCTCCTCATGATAATGCATAAGTACACCAATCAACAATAGAACATGCATCACTAAATGTTGCACCACCTCTAATCTTCATTTTTTCCTTAACCAAAGCTCTCTTCACATATGCACTTGTTCCATCATGCTTGCCTTGTCCATGTCTAGCTTTAAAACACTCTATATATGTGGTACACTCCTCTATAAGTGCATCCTACTCAACTAGTGAAACATATGAACATTCTTGAATTATTCGTGCAGTTATCTGACCAAATGAGATGTTGACCCATTGCAATACCTTTTTTCCTACAAGAACTAAAAATAAATAAATAAAATGTTGCATAAGCTTAATAAAATGTTGCATAAGCTTAGATGAATGAAATCTATAATCACTCATGTAAAAAAGGTACTCCTTGATTATCTTCCTATCCTCTTTTTTACTATCAAGGGCATGTCTATATGTTATGTTGACAAAAATAGTAATTTGAGGCTAGGTGCAAAAAGATGGGGGGCCAAAAAGTGGCCAAATTTTCAAAAATAATTTTATAGGCTATAACATGAGCATGTTATAACGTTCTTGCATTATGGATTGTGTGACTGAGGAAAAGGCTTGGTCACATCGAGCATATAATGCACTCGTGTTATAGCTCATTAAAATGAACAACGAAATGCAAACAAGTTCATTTTATTCTCACTATGTTTTTTCAAGCTTGAGGCCAAAAACTTGCACTTACGCACTCACATTTTGGAAGGAGCTTAACTTACAATTTCTTCACTGATTTATTGCAAATTCATCACTAGGATGCCGCCACATCAACAAGGAGGTCAAAAAAGTAAGTTTTTTTTTTTTTTTTGTGAATTTGTTGTTAAATAGGTAATTTTAGGTTTTTTTTATATTCATTTGTTGAATTTGTAGGAAATGTTAATGAAATTGAAAACCCTCCTAAAACTCTTGAACAATCACAATAAGAAGCACCTAAAAAAAATCATCAAAAACCACAACAACAATATCCTCCACCAATTCCTCAATATCCTCTTGGCACTCAACAAAATTTAATGGGGGTAATTAAAAACAATAAAAAATAGATTGAGTTAATCACGAGGTTGAACGATCTAGTAAGTTCAACCATGGAAAGAAGAACACTTGCGATTTCACTTCAAGAAATGTTAAAACATGTAGATGCAAACAACAAACAATTAAGTGATTGGGCATATAGGAGGCAAGTGTTTAGGAAATTTTATGCAAATAAATTATCATATAAAGAAGTAAAAGATAAAAAAATACAAAATATGATTTGTGCTCATTATTCACTAACCCACACACAAATCAAAATCTTGACCTTAATTCCAAGAGGTTTGCTATCCATTGGTGCCACCACCAAGGGATTAGGAACAATTTTTGGGATAGGTGGTACATGGTTTTTGACTATCCACCATGCAACAATTGCAAAGTCCCTCAATATTTCTTGAGGAAACTTTATAGTGAGTACATCCTCAACAAATCCACAACTAATTTGATATGAGGAACTTTTAGGGGACAGGTGGGGGGTTGGCATAAGATAGACCTAGTGCATGACTAGATCCGTAGTGGCAAGGGAGACGAACACTCGCTAGGTCAGCTCATGAGCACACTATTATCCCTTTCATTATGAAGGAGAGTGATAAGGTGGACACTTTGCAATCTATCAGATCTTTGACCAAGAGTATCATCTAGCATGCCAATCCCATAGTATAGCACCATCCAGGTGAGTCTTCGAGGGGTAGTCTTCCACCCCATTCTTGTCATGTTTATGGGTCAATTTGTACGTATGATCCCACAAACACTCAGGAGGATGGTGTGTAGGATATGTCTGCAACCGTAGGGATGGTGATGACAACTGACATTTTGAATTAGGCTTTCAACATCAATACTCAAGTAAATGTTAGCATGTTCATTGAATTTAATTTATTAAATTTCATTTTTGAAATGCAAGGTTAACTAATTTAGTTTTATGATTGTAATAAAATTTCAGGGTCACAGTATTGATACTAGATACACGGGCCCTCCACCTATTTATTACTCTACTACATCTACTGTTGAGGTATGTAACTAGCAAACAATTATAAATTTATTACATGTGAATAGCATTGTTATATGAATGGTATTCTACTATCAAATTTCATATGTTGAATAGGCTAATATCGGAGGTTTCGTGGGAACACCTCCCAATGCTAGTGGAGTTGGACAAACCTTCACACAGGTAATAGAATAAAGAGTTTAACTAATGAATTTTACTTAATAGATTTGTGTAGTTTATATATGCATATCGTTGATTATATTGAATTGCAAAACTTTCAAACTCAAAGCATTACATCACATTGCATAACTAATAACTAGATGTTGATAGATGCCAAAATTTCAATTACAATATTGTTGTTTAGAAATTCAACATAAGCAGTGATGCAATTACTTCACATAGTATAAGTAATAACTAGGATCAGCTACCAATTGCATTTTTTTTTCATGGCATTCCATGAGACCACTTTTTATTGAATTATTTTTCCAAATAGTTCACTACCTTGTCTATGCTATGGATGCTTGGAAGAAATATATGAAAGAATAATAGTAAGCAATAAAATAGACAAGGCAATGAGTTGTTTGAAAAAATGCCTCAAATAAATGCAGTCTCATGGTGATGTTCATCACCATGAGACCTAATTTATTTGAGGAATTTTATCAAATAGCTCACCACCCTTTCTATGCTACCACATTTTCCATACATGTCTACCAAAGCATTTTATCAAACTACTCACTTCCTTGCTACTATGGCTAAAATCCTAAAGAAGGTTCTTTCCAACAAACTATGGACTCTTGGAAAAAAATTTATCAAAGCATAATAGTAAGTAATAGTATAGACAAGGAAGTGAGTCTAGTTTGAAAAAATGCCTTGAAGAAATGTGGTCTCATGGTGATGGAATGCCATTCCATCACCATGAGACCACATTTCTTTGAGGCATTTTTTCAAACAATTCACTGAATTTTCTATGCTACCAAATTTTCCATACATGTCTACCAAAGAATTTTATCAAACTACTCACTTCCTTGCTGCTATAGTTAAAAGCCTAAAAAGGTGCTTTCCAACAAACTATGGATGCTTGGAAAAAATATATCAAAGTATAATAGTAAGAAATAGTATAGACAAGGTAGTGAGTAGTTTGAAGAAAATGTCTCGAAGAAATGTGGTCTCATGGTGATGGAATTCCATTCCATCACCACTAGACCACATTTCTTCCATCACCATGAGACCACATTTCTTCGAGGCATTTTTTCAAACAGCTCACTACCTTTTCTATGTTACCACATTTTCCATACATGTCTACCAAAGAATTTTATCAAACTACTCACTTCCTTGCTGCTATGGCTAAAAGCCTAAAATAGGTGCTTTCCAACAAACTATGGATGCTTGGAAAAAATCTATCAAAGCATAATAGTACAAGAAATAGCATAGACAAGGTAGTGAGTAGTTTTAAAAAATGCTTCGAAGAAATGTGGTTTCATGCTGATGGAATCCATCACCATGAGACCACATTTATTTGAGGCATTTTTTCAAACAACTCACTGCCTTTTCTATGCTACCACATTTTCCATTCATGTCTACCAAAGAACTTTATTAATCTACTCACTTCCTTGTTTCTATGACTAAAAGCCTAAAATAGGTCTTTCCAACAAGCTATGGATGATTGGAAAAAATCTATCAAAGCATAATAGTAAGCAATAGCATAGGCAATGCAGTGAGTAGTCTTCAAAAATTCCTTGAAGAAATGTGGTCTCATGGTGATGGGATGCTATTCCATCACCATGAGACCACATTTACTTGAGGCATTTTTTCAAACAACTCATCGCCTTTTCTAAGCTACCACATTTTTCATACACATCTACCAAAGCATTTAATCAATCTACTCACTTCCTTGCTGCTATGGCTAAAACCCTAAATTAGGTGCTTTCCACAAACTATGGATGCTTGGAAAAAATCTATCAAATCATAATAGTAAGCAATAACATAGACAAGGCAATGATTAGTTTGAAAAATTCCTCAAAGAAATGTGGTCTCATGGTGATGGAATGCCATTCCATCACCATGATACCACATTTCTTTGAGGCATTTTTTCAAAAAGCTCACCACTTTTTCTATGCTACCACATTTGAACCATACATGTCTACCAAATAATTTTATCAAACTACTTGAACTTCCTTGCTGTTATGGCTTAAAGACTAAAAAAGGTGCTTTCAAACAAACTATGGATACTTGGAAAAAATATATCAAAGCATAATAGTAAGTAATAGCATAGACAAGGTAGTGA